>PVKU01002609.1:43240-217474 GCA_004027475.1 Anoura caudifer | reverse complement strand
TCCTCTAGGACTTTAATGGTGTCATGGCTTATATTTAAATCTTTTATCCACCTTGAATTTATTTTTGTGTATGGTGTAAGTTGGTGTTCAAGTTTCATTTTTTTGCATGTAGCTGTCCAGTTCTCCCAACACCACTTGTTGAAGAGGCTACTTTTACTCCATTTTATGTTGCTGCCTCCTTTGTCAAATATTAATTGACCATAGAGAAATGGGTTTACTACTTGCTCTCTATTCTATTCCACTGGTCCATGTGTCTGTTTGGGGGCCATTACCAGGCTGTTTTGATTACAGTGGCCTTGTAATACAGTTTCGTATCAGGTATTGTAATCCTTCCTACTTGGCTCTTCTTTCTCAAAATTGCTGCAGCTATTTGAGGTCATTTGTGGCTCCAAATAAATTTTTGAAGTGTTTGTTCTATGTCTGTGTAATATTCCATTGGTAATTTAATAGGTATTGCATTGAATCTGTAAATTGCTTTGGGTAGTATGGACATTATAATGATGTTAATTCTTCCGATCCACAAGCATGGTATATGTTTCCATTTGTTTGTGTCTTCCTTGATTTCTTTCTTCAATGTTGTGTAGTTTTCTGCATACAGATCCCTTATGTCTTTGGTTAGGTTTATTCCTAGGTATTTTATTTTTCTTTTTGCTATATCAAATGGGATTTTTTTCTTGACTTCTGCTTCTGCTGTTTCATTGTTTGTATACAAAAATGCCTTTGATTTTTGGATATTGACTTTGTACCCTGCTGTTTGGCCAAATTTATTTACTAGGTTGAGCAGCTTTTGGGCTGAGTCTATAGGATTTTCTATGTACACTATCATGTCATCTGCAAATAATGATAGTTTTGTTTCCTCCTTTCCAATTTGGATGACTTTTATTTCCTTTTCTTGTCTAATTGCTGTGGCCAATACTTCCAATACTATATTGAATAGAAGTGGTGAAAGTGGACAACCTTGTCTTGTTCCTGATCTTAGTGGAAAAGATTTTAGTTTTTGCCCATTGAGTATGATGTTGGCTGTAGGTCTCTCATATATTGCCTTGATTATATTAAGGAATGCTCCCTCAGTTCCCACTTTGCTGAGTGTTTTTATCATAAATGGGTGCTGTACCTTATCAAATGCTTTTTCTGCATCTATTGATATGATCATGTGATTTTTGTCTTTGCTTTTGTTTATGTGATGTATTACATTTACTGCTTTGCGTATGTTGAACCATCCTTGCATCCCTGGGATGAATCCTACTTGGTGATGATGTATGATCTTTTTAATGTATTTTTGGATGTGGTTTGCCAGTATTTTGTTGAGGATTTTAGCATCTATGTTCATCAGCAATATGGGCCTAAAGTTTTCTTTCCTTGTTATGTCTTTATCTGGTTTGGGGATTAGAATGATGCTGGCTTCATAAAAAGAGTTTGGTAGTCTTCCATCATTTTGGATTTTTTTGAAAAGTTTGTGAAGGATAGGGGTTAGCTCTTCCTTAAATGCTTTGTTTATGGGGGATTTTAATATCCAGTGTCAACAACAGATCATCCAAGCAAAAAATCAACAATACATTGTGGCATTGAACAACAACCTAGATCAAATGCACTTAATTGATATTTACAGAGTTTTAACTGCAAAGAAGCAAAATGTACATTCTTTTCCATTTTCAAGACAGATCACATGGTAGAAAACAAAACAAGCTTCAACAAAATCAAGAAAATTGAAATCATCCCTGGCTGGTGTGGCTCAGTGGATTGAGCGCTGGCCTGTGAACCAAAGGGTCACTGGTTTGATTTCCAGTCAGGGCACATGCCTGGATTTCAGGGCAAGTCAGACCTCAGTAGGGAACATGCGAGAGACAACCAGACATTGATGTTTCTCTCCCTCTCTTTCTCCCTCCCTTCCCCTCTGTCTAAAATAAGTAAATAAAATTTTTATAAAAAAATTGGAGTCACAAGCATCTTCTCAGACCACAATGGCTTGAAACTAGAAACCAACCTCAAGGAAAAAAAATAAAAATCTTTCAAATACATGGCAGCTGAATAACATGTTATTATATCATGAATGGGTTAATAAAAGTTCAAGGAAGAAAGCAAAAAGTATATGGAAAGAAATGAAAATGAACACACAACAACCCAAAAGCTATGGGACATTGTGAAGGCATTTGTGAGAGGGAAGTTCATACCAATACAGGCCCACCTAAAGAAGATAGAAAAATCTCAAGAAATCAACCTAATACTACATCTAAAAGAACTAGATGAACAACAACAATCAAATCCCAGAGTGAGGAGAAGGAAAGAAATAAATAATCAAGATCAGAGCAGAATGAAATGACATAGAGACAAAACAAAAAATTCAAAGGATCAATGAATCCAGGAGCTGGTTTTTTGAAAAGATAAACACAATTGACAAACTTTTAACCAGACTCATCAAGAGAAAAAGAAAGAGGACCCAGATAAAGAAAATCAGAAATAAAAGAGAAATAACAACCATTACCACAAAAATACAAAGGATTTTAAGAAATAACTATCAGCAACTATATGCCAAGAAATTGGACAACCAGAGAGAAATGGAAAAATTTCTAGAAACATGCAATCTTCCAAAACAGAACCAAAAAGAAGCAGCGAACCTGAATAGACCAATAACAACTAGCAAAATAAAAGCAGAAGAAGAAAGAAAGAAAGAAAGAAAGAAAGAAAGAAAGAAAGAAAGAAAGAAAGAAAGACCATGCATGAAAAAGCCCTGGACTGATTGGCTTTACAGGCTAATATTAACAAACATTCAAAGAAGGATTAACTCCTATTCTCAAACCATTCCAAAAAATTTCAAGAAGAGGGACAACACCCAAACTCTTTTTATGAGGCCAGTATTATCCTAATTCCAAAACCAGGTAAATACACAACAAAGAAAGTTACATGCCAATATCTGATGAACATAGATTCTAAAATCCTCAACAAAATATTGGCAATCCAGATCCAGCAATACATTAAAAAGATCATACACCATTATGAATTGGGATTCATCCCAGAGATGCAAGGATGGCACAATACTCACAAATCAATAAACAGAATACACCTCATAAACAAAATGAAGGGCAAAAACCACATGATCATATCATTTGATGCTGAAAAAGCATTTTATAAAATCCAGTACCCATTTATGATAAAATATTCAGCAAAATGGGAATAGAGAGAGCATATCTCAAAATAAAAAAGGCCATATATGAGAAACCTACTGGCAACATCATACTCAGTGGTCAAAAACTCCAAGCTTTCCCTCAGAATCAGGAACAAGAGAAGGATGTCCACTTTCACCATCCTTATTCAATGTAGTACTGAAAGTTCTAGCCACAGTGACCAGACCACAAAAAAAGATATAAAAGGCATCCAAATTGGAAAGGAGGAAGTAAAACTGTCATTATTTACAGATGACATGATATTGTACATAGAAAACTCCATAGTCTCCACCAAAAAAACTACTGATCTAATAAGTGAATTTTGCAAAGTAGTGGGATACAAAGTCAATATTCAGAAATCAATGGCATTTTGGTACACCAACAATGAACTATCAGAAAGAGACTAGAAAAAAAATCCTGTTTAGTGACAAGAAAAATAAAGATCCTAGGATACGTTTAACCAAGGAAGTAAAAGAGCTATACTCAAAAAAAACTATAGAATGCTGAATAAAGAAATTGAGGAAGATACAAATAAATGGAAGCATTTACTGTGTTCATTGATTGGAAGAATTAACATATTTAAAACGTCCATAATATCCAAAGCAATTCCTATTAAAATACCAAACTCATATTTCACTGATATAGAACAAGTAATCCACAAATTTATATAGAACCCAAAAAACCATGAATAGCCCTAGCAATCTTGAGAAAGATTAAGTTGGAAGGATCACAATACCTGATATAAAGCTATATTACTAGTCCACCATAATTAAAACATCCTGGTTCTGGCATAAGTACAGACACATAGATCAATGGAACAGAATAGAAAGCCCAGAAATAAGCCCACCTCTCCATTGTCAATTAATATTTGACAAAGGAAGCACAAGTATACAATGGAGAAAATACAGTTTCTTTAATAAATGGTATTGGATGAACTGGACTGGCACATGCAAAAAAAAAAAAAAAGGGGGACCACCAACTTATCATTCACCAGAATAAACTCAAAATGGATGAAAGACCTAAATGTAAGTCATGATACCATAAAAGTCCTAGCAGAAAAGTTAGGCAGTAAAATTTCAGATATCCCACATAGTAATATTTTTGCTGATATATCTCCTAGAGCAAGGGAAATAAAGGAAAAAAATGAACAAATGGGACTATATCAAGTTAAAAAGCTTGTACACAGAGACTGTATGAGAGAGCACATTTACCAATGATACATCAGACAAGGGTTTAATCTCCAAAATATATAAAGAACTCACATGACTCAACACCAGGAAGATAAAAAAATCCAATTAAAAAATGGGCAAAGGATGTGAATAGACACTACTCCAAGGAGGACATACAGAGGGCCCAGAAACATTTGAAAAGATGGTCAACATCACTAGCCATCAGAGAGATGCAAATTAAAACCACAATGAGATACCACTTCACTTCACACCAGCCAGAATGGCCATCATAAACAAAGCAACAAACAACAAGTGTTGGAGAGGATTTGCATAAAAGAGACCCCTAGTGCACTGTTGGTCAGAATGCAGACTGGTGTAGCTACTATGGAAAACAGTATGGAATGCCCTCAAAAAATTAAAAATGGAACTTCCTTTTGAACCAGCAATTCCCCCGCTGGGAATATACCCAAAGAATCCTGAAATGCCAATTTGAAAGAACTTGTGCACCGCTATGTTCATAGGAGTGGTAGTTACAGTAGTCAAGTGCTGGAAACAGCCTAAGTGCCCATCAGTAAATGAGTGGACCAAAACACAGTGTTATATTTACACAATGGAATGCTATGCAGCAGAAAGAAATTAGGAACTCCAACTCTTCATGACAGCATGGATAGAACTGGAGAATATTATGCTAAGTGAAATAAGCTAAGTGGTTAAATAAAAATACCATATGATCTCACTTATAAGAGGAATCTAAAGAACAAAATAATCTAGAGCAAAATAGAACCAGAGATATAGAAACAAAGAACAGACTGACAGCAGCTGGAGGGGAGGGAGGAGGGAGGTGGTGGAAAGAAGGGGTAGGCACTAGTTAAAGAACATGTATGAATGACCCATGGACATAAACAATAGGGCAGGTATTGATGGTGGAAGCAGGGGGTTGCTTAAGGAGGAGGGCAAAGGGGGGAATTGGGACAACTGTAATAGAATAACAATAAAAATAAAATTAATTTCAATAAAACCAAACAGTAAGAATGAATAAGAGAAATTTACAGTAAAAATAGTATTTATTATTATCAGCTGTCTAACCTTATATTTATGTTCAAATTTCTAATACAATAAAAAGTGTTAAATAACAGATCTCTTTCTCTAAGGTTTTCTTCATAATCTCACATTAGGTACTCATGCCAATGTAAGATATATTTCTTTTTCACTAGATCACAGTTTATTCCAGAATGTATTTTGAAACTATGAATAAACAAGTTCTGTCCAGAAAAAATCCAACCAGTGTTAATACATTGAGAATGATTTGTGTGACATGGATGTAACCTGGCAGCCAAGGAGAGTGAACTGGAATGTGCTTTTGTGAACAATGATGACTTCACTGTACTAGTCAGTGGGGTTGATAGATGCCATTGAGTGAGTACTGTACTGTGTGGCCATCTATTCAAAATGCCTCAGTGAGTAGCGCAACAAATATGCATCAGGTTTTGTGTTAAGTTTGAACATTCCCCTATGGAAACTATTTGGATGATTCAGAAGGCCAGAGCTGTGGGCAAATGGTGATTGGCAGCTTCATCATGACAACACCTGACTCATATATCACCTCACACGGGAAACATCAAATCACCCAGGTGACTCAGCCCCGCTACAGACCAGATTTGGTGCACTGCAACTTCTGGCTTTTCCCCCAAATAAAATCACCCTTGAAAGGGCAAAGACTTCAGACCATCAATGAGATTCAGGAAAATACGATGGCATTTTCCTGAAAAAATACGATGAGATAAAATGAGCAGATGGTGATTGAGAGAACTGTGTGAGGTCCCAAGGTCAATACTTTGAAGGGGGCTGAGAGGTCTTGTATCTTCTTCAATAAATGTTTCCATTTTTCGTATTGCATGGCTGGATACTTTGTGGACTGACCTCTTATATATGCAACTGGTTTCTTGTTGAGGCAAAAATGCCATTTTAACCTTGCTGAGAGGGTCTGGATTGTTTGTTTTTGCACTCTTTGTAACTCTACTTACTTTCTTTGAATTGATACCATATCCTGCACAGCAAAAACACTTATTTCTTCATTCTTGCCATTTAGCTTCCCATAGCAATGTCTACTAAAGTTGGACTCCTTTCTAGGATCTTTGCCTCTATTTCACCTTTGTATGTTTAGCACCACAGTTCGTTTTTGTTCGTTTGTTTTTTTGCATCTTCCACCTTGTCTTGAGAACAGAAGGAAAAAAGGAAACAAAATAGTGGCATGAATCAATAAGAACCAGTAACTCCCTGAGAGCAAATGCAATTGCATTTACTACTACAGAAGTTAAACATATATTTGTTTTTTAAATATCAATGAACATTTTAAATGCACCATTAGAACAAAATTTTAACTAATTAGTTATAAAATGTTTATACAATGCACTTAAACATTTTCAAACACTTTTTACTAAGTAGTTGTATTTCAAATTTTAGTTATTTATTATAATCCAACCATACCAAATTATCAAGAACACATGTAAATAATTCAGTTATATCAAGGACTAATTTTTATTTCTATACAAAAATGTACATATCACTGTTTCCCTTATCTTAAAATGTCCATATACCCTTGTGTAAAACAGCATTTGGGAAAACAAATACTCAGTTTCCAATTAACAACAATATCCACATACACATTGAAGATATGAGTCTGAAAAAAAAAAAGCTTTAAACTTCTAAAAATGACTGACAATTTAAGAATCAGGGATTATGTTATATAATAAAATATAATATAAAGCAAAAATCTGTAATCAGAGCAGATGCAGAATGAAAATACAAATCTTGAAAGCAAGGTTAGCAGATTCCATTCTGGGTAAGGCCGATAACATTAATTATAGAGTAATTTGGTTAATGAATGAATTTGCAGTGTTTTTACTTTACATAAAGTTTATAAGCATGTTAGAAAATGTGCAAAGTGGATTTTCAAAGTGTAATCTATTCTTTGCAATCCATTCTCAGCAACTTTTACTTGTTTTTAACACTTATTTGCCATTATCAGTGCTATTGTAGACAGCACAAATATTTATGAAAGTTTCAAGTTAATTCTGTTAAAATATTTTCAGATAAATAGTAAAAGTTCTTCTGTAGAATTAAATTAATGGTTTGTTTTTGAGGCTGTATATATAGTTCTTAAATTTTACATGCATTTTTCATGAAAAAATGATAAAATTTTTATCAGTCCAATAAATAAAGCTTTTCTACAATGTATTGTTCTTCCTATACGAAGATTATATTGACTTGCTGAAAGGGTGGTGGATTTCGACTGAGTCTGACATTTTAGCAAACATACCTCACTGATATGTATGGGCACAAGTATTTCATAGGGGTGGATCACAAGGTAATTAGAAAATTACACTAAACATTGAGTCAGACTTTACCAGATAAACCTATGATCCTCAAAATGGAGCCAAAAGTTACAGCAGAAAGCTCTCATGATCAAAGTAGCATTTGAAGATTTGATAAGACAACTTAGTTATCCAGAGATACCCAAGAGTTACTGAATCTAATTTAATTAGATATGAAAATCATGTTACTGATTCATTTCTTTACACTGAATTATGTTTGATATACCATTCAAATTTATTTATGAGTGTGATTTCATTCCAACAGCATGCAGAGTAAGTACTGCTTTCTTATCTACCATATGAGGTAACAGTGTATATAAAACTGAATATTTTTTATTAATACTCAGTTGAAGGTTTCCCCAAAACTTTACATTTTGCATGATATACAAGGATTGTGCCTACCTCCCCAGCCTCCTTGCTGCTCCTTTATATTACGCACACCTCCATTATGTTTGTCTCAATGCTGTGTTCTGCTTCCTACTTCCACAAATTTCAATCTCATTCTTTATGGATGAGTTTCTAATCTCTACTAGTGAGCACTCTATCATTACCTCTCCTAAAACTCTTTCCTGGTCCTCAGTCATAACAGGTTACTTCTCTGTGGCATGGATTACAACCTAGTATTACAGTCTGTGTGTGCTCTGTTCCCACTGCCCCACAGTTGACTGAGTGTCTTGAAGGCTGGCATTGCGCTATTAACACTTATTCCAATGACTGATATAATTTAACTCAATAAATATTCGAATGAATCATTAAATGAATGAACCCTGTTCATCTGTCTATAACTATACTATGAGTGTAGTACCTATCTCAAAACAGCAAAAATATTATAGCATATTTAGATTTCAATAGCACATAATGTTCATGAGATAAAATCATTTTAAAATAATCTACTCAGAATAGTGGTTTATAAATATAAAAGATTTTATGTTAACACCTATTTAGGTACAGTTGGAAAGAATGGGATTGAATTTATGTCAAAGGGACTTGTACCTTAACAGCACTGTTGCTTCAAAACGTTGGAAAAGTAGTCTGAAGATTGGCGCAAAATTTCCTTCATATTTTACCTAATATATTTATTGTTATGTTTTTAAGAAAGAGTAAACATCAAGAATAAGAGATAGTATGCACCCCAAGTGCTGCTCTAAATAAGGGCAAATTAAAATAAACATCAACAAAAAAAGATAGACAAAAATAAGAAAGCTTCTAAATAAAGTAATTGGGTTACTAGAGTAAACCATCCATCAACATGAGTTGCAAGTTAATGAAATGGCATTTTTAAAGTTTGGTGAAAATATTTTTAAAGGCTATTATGCCTTAACATGAAGGCATATTTTGGCAATGTAAGTTTAATTCCATTTCTACTAAAGTTAATTTAATTTTAGGCTGCATTTGTAAAAATGTGGTTGGAATCCTGTTTCTATCCTACATTAACTGTATTAAAGTCTTTATGCTACCTCTTTTTCATTTGTAATATATGGAAAGTAATAACATACAGAATATGATGTAAAAATTAAGTGAGATAATCTAGGTGAACAACTAAGCGCAGTGTCTAGCATATAGTAAGCATGTTACATGTGTTAATTATATGTTTACTTAACCTGGGCAATTCTTGCATCTACAACTTAAAATTTAAAAAATAAAAAAATCCCTTTCTAAGATTGACACACATTAGTTTACCTACATATTGATATCAAATAGGCCCACTTTTTCAATACTTTGAAGCAAGCTACATTTATAGTATTCTTTCCTTTCTAACATATGTCTGGCTTTATGTAGCCCTGACCCTACGTCACTTTCTAAAATCACACAGGGATTATTTTCAGCAAATTTTTCAAAATAAAATTTTTATTTTAAGTGTTCTTGTTGTGTTCAATCACATATTTACTAGAATATCTAATAAGAAAATAACTACATGACTTTCAAATACTATATGGATAATTAACATTTTTAGAAAAAATGTGTTTTTTCAAAGTTCTATCATTTATATTTACCATTTATAAAGTTACATGGCTGTATATACACAAATATAAAGATATAGATAGAAACAGATACAGATATGTATAGTCACAGAGATTTCTTATAAACTATTAGTTTATAATGAAGCCATTATAAGATAAAAGAATAAATTAAAGTTGGACCATAAATTTTTTAAATTCAGATTTAGCTATTCTCAAAGAGATATTGTTGAATATCACTATTTCTAAAGCCTCTCCAGGTTTCAGAATTAAATAGGTTCACATTAATTTTTAAATATACAGTTATTGTATGCATTCCATTTCAGGTCTTGACAATTATTTCCCTGTTGATTCTGAATCAGGAAATAGATACCAGAAAGCTGAACTATTGTTATGCTTACAGCTGCAGCTGCACCATCTCAAAAATAGCTTTGAAAAAAGGAAAAAAAACACTATAGATACTTTGGAAAAGGTATGGAAGTCATCTCAGATTTCTAAAAAAAAAAAAAAAAAAAAACTCAGCCAAACCACTTGCACCTGGGTTCACAAGAGGTACATTTTCTTCTAGATGACATTAGTGTAGTTAGGGATTTTTTTTTTCCATGGGCACATAAGAGCGTGTACAGCTATTTAATTTTTTGTTGTTATTTCTATCTATTTTTACCCTTGGAGATAGTAAAACAATCACATATGCCTTTTATTTGTTTCTTTTTTGGTTCAAAGTTTAAATGCACATGTCTGTATTTTATAAAAACCATGGTTGTTACAGAATCCATACTTTAATGGCCAATAAATGAAATAAATATCAATGCTTAAGCATGGTAGAAGGAAAGAAATGATAAGTTTCGTATATGCATTTATGATTGTGAGTCAATCAATCAACTAACTAACCATCTTATTTCAGATCAATGCGATACTTGCAGTGCAATATCTTTTATATTCTGTTAGCAAGAACAGTACTGGTCATACAATTTCATGGCCAATACTGTGGTTGCTACACTGGTATTTCAGATTTAAGAAACAAGATCATTCGACATTAAGAAAATTATTAACCCATTTAAAAATGAGCCACTGACCTTAACATACCTCACTAAAGATGATATACAGATGGCAAGAAGTCTATTAAAAAGATTCTCTATGTTCCATGTTATCAGGAAAATACAAATCAAAACAGCAATTAGATACCACTAAAAACATAATAGAATGGCCAAAATCCAGACCACTGATATCACCACATGCTAATCAAGTTGTAGGGCAACAATAATTCTCACACATTGCTGGTGGGAAAGCAAAATGGACAGCCAATCAGAAGACAGTTTGACAGCTTCTTATAAAACTAAACATACTCCTACCATACAATCCAGCAATAGTGCTATTTGGTATCTACCCAAAGGAATTGAAAACTTAGTATTTACACAAAAACTTGCACACAAATATCTATAGCCACTTCATTCATTAGCATCAAACCCAGGAAGCAACCAAAATATCACTTAGCTAGGTAGATGATTAAGTAAGCTATGGTCCACCCAAACAATAAAAATTTTAATTGAGTGCTAAAAGGAAATAAGCTATCAAGCCATGAAAAGGCATGGAGGAACACTTCAATACATATTACTAAGTTAAAGAGGCCAATTTGAAAAGGGTATTTAATGTATGATTCCAATTACATGACAATCAAAAAGACAAAACTATAAAGACAGTAAAAAAAGTCAGTGGTTTCCCATGGCTGATGAGAGAGTAAGGAATAGAGCAAAGAGGATTTCTAGGGCAGTGGTAACACTCTGTGTGATATTATAGTAATATATGCCATTATATGTTTCTACAAACCCACAGAATGTACTACACCAAGAGTTGAACTGGAATGGAAAACTACGGATTTGGGTATTATGATTCTTCAGTGTAGGTTCATCCTTTATTTTTTATTTTTTTAACATTTTTTATTTATTTTTTAATTTTATTTTAATTGTTGTTCTTGTACAGTTTTCTGTCTTCTACTCCCATCCCAGCCCACCACCCCAGCCCTCCGCAGGTCCCTCCCATTTCCACGTCATTTATAAGTGTTCTATTATATATGCAATGTAGACAACGGGGAAGATTATGCATGGGGGTGGCCAATGGGGAATCTGTACTTCCCTCTCAGTTTTGTTGGAAATGTATACTTCCTCCAAAGGAAAAGTAAATAGTCTTTTCTAAAAAGAAAAAAAAGAAAGGAAAAAGTTCATTTTAACTTTATAAATTATGTGTGTAATTTCTTATTCTAGTCTTTTTATTCTGGAATCAAGTTTTCTATATCATTTTTGTAGTATTTTCTTCGTTCTTCAGTTCCATGATATTTTTATCCAGGAGAAATTGGAGTTCAGAGCTAAATATGTAACATGGGACTTTTTTTTTTTCTCACCATGCATTATATACCAGTTTATTTTTTATTTGTTTACTAATTCTACACCAATACAAAGGGAAAAATAAAAATAGATATAAAAGAATCAAAGTAAGTACTCAAACAGTTCTCTACATCTCAAATTCAAAGGTTTTTCCCATTTGGCTACACTCATACCCTCTTCAACTGCCTACAGTATAGGTGACTTTTAATGAGCATGGTGATGTTTAAAAGTTTGTTAATGCTTTTCTTGATTCTCACAATTCAAAAAAAATCTACTGTGTAGGTCACCAAAGATATTTCTGTATCTTGAGAGGACTCTCTACCATGATTACCAGGTAGCTTTCTGGGCCACAATAGGAGTGAGTGACAAAAGGCAGTTTGGTCATCCCCAGGCAGAGCAGTTTGGATGACAAAGGGAGGGCCTTCCTGCTACTTTCTCTTCTCACCCTCACTTCACTCTTCTCCACAACAGGCTGTGTTTAATGTCCACCTTCCATCCCAAGGAAGGGTTAGTCTTGATTCCAGCCTTTTCCTAACTATATTCCTTCAATGTATTCCTAAGGATAACAGGAGCTTGAAAAATAAAAATGCTACAAAATGAATCACATTTGGAAAGCTCTGGGCTGAATGAAGATAAAACAAATTCCTTTATGGCAGGACTGTTCAATGCCTACATATGCTAATGAACATTATGGTTCTCCAAAAGGACAGTTAGTAGCTTTTCTCAAGCTTATCAGACTAGGGAAATTTGACTTAGGTTAATACCTGATAATGTTGTTTGGCAAATCCAGTTTGAGAAACAGCTTTAGCTAGTTTTCAACTATTTACAATTTAGTGTAAAAGAAAGATAAATGAATAGGTACTGAAAAGAGTAAAATTTGCTTGGTATTATTTAGTTTCCACATATAAATGCTATTTTTGAGGCAATTTTAACTTCGGCTCCTACTGGAGCAGCTCACTGTCTCAGATACAGCTGATGGGCCACATAGTAGAAGGAAACGGATTCTCTCCTTTTGCATAAGTGTGTGCTAACAGCATTAGCACAATTGTTCATTTTTGCCACAAGATTCTAAGAACATCTACATAAATACTTTTGCCAACATAATCTGCAATGCAAGAGCAGAGTAATAATTGTCTTTAGACCACAAATGCTTAATCAGGTAATAGAATCATCTTACCTAAATGTGTTAATAGTCTACTGGAAAAAAAAAAAAAAAAAAAGAGAGAGAGGAACAAACAAACATATAAAACGGATCCACTTGACCAAATTCTTATTGAACCAGTTTGCTTTCATTGTCAAAGTAGCTTAGGAAATCACTCCCTCTTAATAAGGTGGGAGGTTAGGAAGTTTGTAAACTGCGCTTGAGGAGTCTGCTTAATCACCCCAGTAGCACACATATACTCGGTTTGTTTCAGTAAGGTTTCTGTTTCAGTAAAGAGACATAATCTTTCTGAAACTTACTTCCCTGTGCATGTGCTTTCTATCTCCACCTAAGTGGTGAACTTAGGGTAACAATGCCTCCTTCTCATTATTTTTAAACTTTTTCATTGTTACACTGTTTTTTTGTTTGATTCTTTGTTTGTTTTACAATTTGGCTATTTGACATGTTTGGTGCACTTGATACTCAGGCAAATAAGACAGCTGTATTTAACAAACAGCATCTTATTAAACTGAAAAAGTTCAGGTGTCTTCTTATGTATCTATTTACATTGCTGTATTTACATAAATCATAAAGTGAACCAAGAAATTACTTCTATTTTGTTCTTCACAAGAATAACTCATTGCCTTTTCCTATTGATATCAAATTTCCTAAATAATTGCTCCAGTATGAAAACTCTAGGAGTGATAAAATATCTCCTCTTATACACAACCAGAGATTTTACCTGTGACACGGTGAGCTGTTCACAGCATTATTTATACTGTTGATTTTCTGTTGAGAGCTCTGTAATACTTAGATGTCAATTTTCTTTGTAACATCACTAGTAGAATGCAGAATTATCTCAAAACAAGAAAGACCCAATTAACTGTTAATTTCTTAGTGATACGTTCCTCCATCCAAACAATGTGCAGCAAAGCAAAGCCACTGGTGACAAATAGGGCAATTATCACTCAGAGAAGAAACATTTTGTCTGTCTTGTTACCTGATACAAGACATACATTAATTTTACTTAATAAAGATCTAAGACACTTTTCTGAGTCTGTAAAATCTAAAAAATAGCTCCTCAAAGGGGTGGCCCTGGGAGCTGAGTGAGCTGCACTCTGTTTACCCCAATCAGGCAGTCCAGGCTTTTCCTTCCACTTCCCTATTAACAGTACTAATGGACTTTGAAAGATTTGCATTTCTTTGGCAGCATTATTTTGCCTCATTTTGTTAATGCTGTCCTGTGGGTTTGTCTCATTCCCCTTTTATCTACTTCTGCAGTCTAAATTAAACTCAAACAAGCGTACATCATTCTCTATGAATATGATAAAATGTACAAAGCAAACTCTTCCCTGTGCATAGTAAATAATGCTTCTGAAGGTAATATTTATGTGTAATTTTAAGCCAAGTCATCCCACTTGGTAATGGAACTGGATAATTAAACAAAATAAACTGCCTAGGAGAATGTTTAAGAGGTTGGTTGCAGGAAAAACCTTCGAAGCAAAACAACTGAACTGTGTTTTTTTTTTTTCTCCTCATTGGTTCAGGTGAAGTGACCAGGCATGCTGTGTTGAGATTGCTCCTCTTCTCTCTCATAAAAAGGCTGTTTTCTCAGGTTTCTGACTACTTACCCCTGTCTTTGAGGTTGCTTAATAAGCAGGATCCTCAGGCATAGAAAATTGTAAGGGCTGTAGAATGGTGCTGTGACCTATTTCTAGTCAGTCCTTCTCCCACCTGCCATTCAGTATCCAGAGTTTTCTGGTAAAAATGTGAAAAGTAGGCCTCAATGCTGCTGTTACTTCTCTGTACTACAGATTTTCCTTTCAAGAAAACTGACTGCATATCAAAAGTCCACTTGGTATGTATCTGGAACTACAGCTAGTTCCCAAACAGGAGGACATTTGCCTTCCCGAAGGCATGGACACACTTGAATCCATCCTAGATGAGAAAGAGGACCTATATAACCAAGGCATCTGACAGAAAGCATGAAAAAACAGAATTTAGTGCTCATTAGACCAGCCTGTTTAGATAGCTGGCAGGGAACCTTGGCCTGCCTCACTAGGACTTAAGCAGGGGCACATTTGCTTTCTAACCTGACTTTGCTTCTTCTATTTCTCACTTGTAAACAAAGAAGACACTGCAGCTCATATTGGTCATTCTTTTTACCCTTATCTCAAAAAATTAAAAGAAGCCATGAAAACAAATTTATAAGCTTGCCACCTATCCTTCAGAGACTCTGTGTTTTGGATCCTCTTTCCTAATTGCCTAAGAAAGTCAGGCCATTGTGTTACAAGAGGAATAGCTTGGGGCCACCTCATAACTACCAGAATCCAGGCTATTAGAAATAGGAAATACAAGGGTTTCAGGATCGGTATAACATTGCTTGCTATACACCACTGTGATTCATCTAATTAGTTCTCTTTTTTTAAGATAAGGTAGCCAGTTTTGTGCTTTCCTGTGTGATAGATATGGAGTGTTTATCATTTCAATGAAAAAAGGTAATAAGACTTACGAACTATGACTAAATTACATACCAAACTGAGAGACCTGTTGGCTCTTTATAGAACCACAGACTAAGGTAGTTATGAAGCCAACTATAAGGATAAAATTAGGAACTCCAAAATTTATTTGCTTCTGAACAACATCTCTTTGATCTACATAAGATGCTTTTTGGCCCCTGGCAGCCCACACAACCATCTCCTCTCTGGCACTTCCTCATCTTTGCAGCTCAGGCCAGGGTGCGATAGCCCCTCTCAGAGCATTTCGACACCTTATCTCAGGTCTCCACTTCTTCATTTTTGTGGAGCCCTCCTTGGATAAGGAGGTACTTGAAACCCCTTCTCAGAAAGCCCTTCAAGTTCATAGCTTCTATTTTTTTCTAACTCTTTATCTTGTAACCTCCTCATAGGGGGAAACTTTATCTATTATAAGGAGAAAAAGGAAAATGAATGAATACCCTTCCAAATATTTTCTACCTTATATCTAGTTTAATGGTTTTGAGTTTTTCAATAACAGAACTCGGATTTGATGGTTAAACTTCCTCCTTCTACCAAGACAGTTACTTCTCCTGTAAAGCAAAGTTAAGTGTAAGTGCAGAATGTGGGAAAATAGCTATAATTTAATAAACAACTGAAAAATCGTTTTATTGGTTGAAGCTACTGGTTGATTGTGTGATAAAAGGATTGAGGCAGTACAAAATAGAAATGAGCTGTGGTTAAAAGCACAGAGAAGTCTTTCCATAGGAAAGTTCTTTATCTGAATATTCAGAATTAGTTTGAGGATTGACATATATAAATCACTCAACACAGTACTTGACACAGACAAAGATCCACAAATAGCTACTAGGGATTATTGAGACATTAAATACCAATTTCAAAATAAAGCATGGCTACTGCTTTTTTTTACTATAGTAAAAATGAATATATCTTGTCTATTAGAATAATACAAACAATTAACACATGCTGTATTAATAGTTGTCCTCCTAGAACTTTCTCTGTGAGAGGAATTGATTCAGCTAGTTGGATACTGATAATCTCATCACAGGAGATCCTCAAAAAACCATCCTGTGGCTAGACGTTTCTACGAACCATTTGTAATATAAAATAATGTTTGGTTTTGAGCATGAGAGGGAGAGTATATACAGATTCCCCTTCATATTTTTAATATTCTCTGACCTCCCATTATGTTTTGAGTAAAATTGTCAGCATTTTTCTAGCCAAGGAAAAACTGATGGCAAATCATACTAGTCCTTTTCCTTAAATCTCAAGATTCTAGATTTGGGGGGAAGTAGGCTGAGAGTGAAGAAGGAGAGAGAGCAAGAAAGAGAGGGAGAGAGAGAGAATGAATTAGAATGAGTCATCTAGCTAGTGTTTCCAAAAATGAATCAAGATTGAAACTGAAGCCATTAACTAATTGTATTCACTTAACATCATCTAGGAAAGGTAAAGGAAAAAGGTCTACCTAA
Organism: Anoura caudifer; assembly: GCA_004027475.1. Lineage (NCBI taxonomy): Eukaryota > Metazoa > Chordata > Mammalia > Chiroptera > Phyllostomidae > Anoura > Anoura caudifer. Next base: position 200,326 of record PVKU01002609.1, on the reverse strand, counting down.
TCTTATTATCATAAGGACATAAGATATTAGGTATTGAACACAAGTTAATCTCTAACACACTGGGCTTCTGAATCCAATGGGCTACCAAGGAATAAACCTCCTTAAGGTATATTATAAACATTTGGGTATGTCTTTTATGTATCAACCATATTGCTAAAAAATCTAATTATTTGTCCTTGATTTGCATTTGTAAATATTCTGCTATTTTACTCTCATTTTTTCTTAAATTTACTATATGTGTAAATATGTCTAAATATACACTTACGTTTATTATCAACCAATATGTACTCACTATAAAACATAACCCAGTCGCAAGGACAATACTGCATGATCCCACTTATATAAAAGCTCTAAAGTAGTCAAAGGCACAGAAGCAGAGAATACAATGGTATCTGGCTACAGGGGCAGTGGGGAGTTTCTATTCTATAGCTATAATATTTCTGTTCTGCAAGATGACTAAGTTCTAGGGATCTGCTGTGCAACACTTTGCCTATAATTAACAATATTGTATTATTAACCTAAAATTTAAGAATGTAGACCTCATGTTTAGTGTTATTAAAGCAACAAGAAAGAACAAAACTACATAAAACAGAAAAAAGAAAAAACCTATAATTCTTCTACCTGTCATTTTCTCGCTGCCTTTTAGAAATTACTTTGCAAACTCTATTTCAAAGAAATGTAATCATAAAGTATGTGAATTTTTCTTTGGTGTTTTTCTGTTTCTATATAGACATAATAACTGTGACTTGTTCCACTAAATGTGTGTTTTGTCTTGTACTGAAGAGTACATAATGGGTAAGGGGCTCTGTTTCTGGACCAGCTGGGCTAGAATTCTGATTCCCCATTTATTTCCTGTGGAATCATGGGGAGGTTTTATATTTGCTAATGCTTTGGTGTCTTCATCTTTAAAAGACTAGATGTATCCACTTTCTAGGGCTTGTTGTGGCTATTAGAACAATTTACTAAATACTATTTACTCAGCACAGTGCTTGACACACAGTAAAGCTGCAACACATGTGAGGTGGCATTATTTTTATCATTGGACATGTATGTGGTATGAACACAATTGAATAGACTAACACACATTAAGTATTACCTTATATATTGGGTTATATACTGGGTATAAGTATTAACTTATATCTCAGGGTTTTGCATCCAAATAATTATTTTTTAATGCATGGAATAAGGGAGTTTTGGTAGATACCTACTATCTTCTAAATGCACACAGTACCTCAAAACAGCTATTTTAGATTTTATGTAATAGAATCTTATCTTTGTAAGGTTCCATTAGTATTTCAGTATTAATATAGTTTAAAAGTGACCTTCTATATTATAACATCTCACCTACCCAGCAATCAGTAATTTCCCGAATATATATCATATAGATATACAAAGTATGAAAGGGCAAGAAAAGTTTTGAAACATCACAAAATTCATGTCACACAATATATGAGATAATGCTCAAGCAATAAATGCACTCAGGTTCTCATTAATAACTATGGAAAATTGTTTCACATGAATTCTTAACAGCCTTTTCTGGATTGCCAGTAGAACAGAAGCAAAATAAAATAAGATTTAAAAAATGTAAGATAGATAAAACTAAATTGAATTAAGTAAATTAAATTGAAATACAAACTAACAGTTTCAGTGAGATCAGTAAAACATGCCAGTCTGAAGCCAGGGATCAGAAGAGAATACAAAAAAAAAAAAAAATCTACAAAACAAGAACATGAGAACTACAGATACAACACAGTGTGAAGACACTTAGCATAATGGCAAACAGCCTTACATAACTAGATATGCCCTGGGGGAATTGCTGTAGTAGATCACATTAAAATAATTTAAATTCTGACTAAATCATCAATGACAGTTTAAATGATTTTCAGTGTGCTCTCTTTATACATTCAAGAAGGTATACAATAAATTTCAAAACTATATGACAAAAATGGTTATGATTTTTTAAGTGCCTTTATTTTAAGAGCTAAAAAAAGTCATAAAATGCATTATTCAACATGACTCATTCACAGAAGGTTTGCATTTAGTCTCCAATTCAGCACAAGCTAGTGAGTGGCAATTTCCCTGGGTGGGTCCTCACAGACACACTGAGGGAGAGAAGCACAGGGAGGAATTGACTTTGCTCCTGGACAGGTCTGTTGTTCCAATGAAGTAGGAGCCCTAGCAACCTGTCGTCTGTACTATCCTAGAATTGTGTAATGAAGAAATTCATCTTCATAAGTTAGACACATTGTATTTTCCATGTCCCACTATCTTACATTTTAGGATTAATGGTGTAGTTGATGTATTTCTTTTTGCCACTTATTTTAAATAAAAATTTTAACATGGTATTTTCTGAATTTGCATTATTTTTTCTTTTGCTTGTCCACTCTGGGATATCCCAATTTTATTAAGGGGAGACTATTCTCTTAAAAGCTACCATTCCTGCAGACAACACAGAAGCTTAGTCAGGAACAGCCCAGACCTATTGGTTCTATATTCTGCTCCAATGAGCAAGGCAAGGATTAACATCATAATGAAACACTCAGCTGTATAATTTATTCAGTGAAAAGGATATTATGGTCACATTTATTCATTTCAACCACATTACAATTAAAATTATCTGCCCCTTCCAATGTTTACATTACAAAACTGTCTTTCATAGAATATATGTTAATATTTCTCATTCATGCCTTCTCTCCACATACAGTAAGTTGTTAAAAAATTGAGTAAAACATAAATATAAAAAATTCCTCATGTTTATAAATTTGTTTTGCATTTAATCAAAGCCAGATGCTAAAGACAATATATCAGTAATGCAATAATGATGTGAAACCACTTATTAATGTTAATCTATGTTTAACATAGTCAAGAAACCACAGAACACTGGACAAATTTTACCAACGGATATTTATTTGATTTTTAAGATAGAGATTTGATTTCTTGTTTCCCCTTTAAATGTTATTTCTTAAATTGCATGAAAATATCACCCAATGAAAATGCTCTGGCTAATATTGTAATTTAGAAGACCATTGAAATGTACCCTTAGCTAGGAAAGTCACAGGTTCTTGGTTCTCATGTTACTCGTACAATAGGGAGTTTACAATGGAAATGACAAGGGACCATTAACCATAGCACTGCTTGTGGGCATTGATATATCATTACAGATTAAAGAGCTTTGCAAGAATTTAGTCAAGTAGGATCAGCAAATAAACTATTAAAGCTGATGATTAAATTGTGGTAGACCAAATAAAGTAAATACCCTGCTATATTCTCAATTTGATTTGCTTCCCAGAGTGGCAACAATTCTTCCTTGTTTGGAAAATTCCTCATAAGTGAATCCTGAGGCTGGAGAGTACAGCCAAGAGGTGTGGAAGAAAATCTAAAGTTAAGGTCAATGCTGAGGAGGTGGGAGAGAAGATTTTGGACTGTGTTTTAACTGTGACTCACAATCAGAGAAGCTGGAATTTCAGAGCCATTAATATCTGTACATATTCATAATCCTTAGCAATACAAACTGGATATTCTAATATTTTGTACTTCATGGCCTCATCAGATCTCATGGCAAATCTCCCAGGCTTTGAAATCTTCTGTGATAGTGTTATTGTTTGTTTGTTTGTTTTAATCCTTATCCAAGGATATTTTTTATTATTGTTTTGAGAGAGAGAGGAAAGGGGTGGGGAGAAACAAAGGGACAGAGAGTCAGAGGGACAGAGAAAGAGTGAAACACCAATGTGAGAGAGAGACATTGATTGGTTGCCTCTCATACACAACCTGACTAGGGATTGAACCCCACAACCTTTTTGTGTATGGAATGATACTCCAACTAACTGAGCCATCTGGTGAGGGCTCCTGTCATAGTTTTAAGAAGCTCAAAATTACAAAGATTCTAATAGATATTTGCAAGTAATACCTACTCAATATACGGTAATATGGTTATGTAAGTGCATTGGGGTAGGTATGTGTGAAAATGTGCATCTACGAATATGTATGTGTTTCCGTCTAGGAAATTTATGTTTTATCTCTGTTTGGCTTCCCCTCTGTAAATTTTGGTTTTTTTTTTTAATGTCATGACCCATGTAAACAATATTTTCATCTTAATATTGACACATAAACATTAATTTGTATCCATGCAAACCCACATTTTTATGATTTCAATGCATTAAAGACTTTATTGGCTTTTGTTTATATTCATATTCTGGTTCCCTGTGCTAAATTTTCACCAACTTCTAAATTATGCTGTGATATGGGTATCTCTGAACACATAAAATTATAGAGCATTATAAATTATGTTAATATATACATTTATTTATTAACTCTTCTGTCACTTTATCCAGATGTTCAAATTTTACACACACTATAGTTGAAAGAAAGTACTGGGTCAGCCCTGCTTTCATTCAAACAACACAGACTAGGAGTCAGGAAGAAAGAACGGCACTAGTGCACTGAAACTGCAGGAGAACGAGCTGTTTCTCAGAGTCACCCACTATCAGAGATGGAATGGAAATCAATAGGATCTTCTTGCACAGCAATGCCATATTCGGATATGAAATGAAAAGATGGATACACACACTCAAAGCACTACTTGGTTTTACATTTTTTTTCTTTTTTCTCAAAAAGATATGAAAGGAAATAAGGATTCTGAGATCAGTGTCTATCACTAAAAGCCTGGAGTAGTGACAAACAGCTATAATAGAAAAGCTCAGAAAAGAAAAGGAAAGATAAATATCATAGTTCAGGGAAAAAAAGTTGGTTTATAATGGTAAGGGCTAGCAGGACCAATGTGAACCAATCAACAAACAAATCCAAACAAAAATTAATGCAGGAATTGTGGTGTCTAATGTCAGACTAGAACTGGTGGTAGGGACAAGAAACCAAGAAGGTGGCAAGACTGATAACAATGGGTCGCGCTAGGGCTCCACCTTTGGTAAGAAATGCCAAAAATTTGGGCTGTGAGCACTGCAGCAAGCACATGGGAAGTTCTCCACCAGCACAAAGAACTATGGTTTCCATGGAAAGCCATAGCTGAAAGGAGGATATGTTTTGATTTTATGTTGGGACAGAAGCTTTAAGGAAATTAAATCCTTTTCCTTGTGACTAAGGAAGCATATTTTGGCTAATATAAATATTGCGGATTGTCAGAGACTTGTTCATTTATTAACTTTTGGAGGAAGCACTTTCATATGTCCATGATGGTTATATGAAAATGTAAGTTTTATGTTTTATTAAGTAAAAAAAATGATAGTATCTGTTAGGAGCCAGGCATTGTTCTATGCATTTTACTAACTTTTTAACACATTTAATCTTGTAATAATGATATGTGGTGGATCCTGTTAAAATCCTCAGTTTACAGATGAAGAGCCTGAATCTAGACAGTGGAGCTGGAATAAAACTCAGGCAATCTGATTCTGTGTACTTGGAAAGTTATTTGTGATGGCAAAAAAAGTATACTTACAATATGACCTCTATATTCCTGGAATGCTTAGGAGTGGGTTAGGCATTTTGCAGAGCAGTGGTGTGCCAGACTTAGGGACATTTGGAATATATGTAATTGTCATTTGCCTTTAACATATCACATATTTACTGATATAAGAAATTAAATCTACTGTATGCTCTTGTTGGGAACTGCCCTGCCTACTTTCAGAAGCTGTAATCCTCCATGGCTAAGGTTGAGTAAAGGACCTTGGGACCATAAGCCACTTAGGAGACAAAGCTTATCTTCCTTGTAGTGCCCCCCTTGTAGGGGACACCACCTCTGCCCCCTTTCTCTTCACCCTGCTTGGCCCTGGACACATGACTGGTTAACCAATGATGCGTAAGAGTCCTCAAAAGAGGGACAACCTAAGACAGGCATGGTCATGAAGAGGCCCTCAGGGAAGGGCTTGAGGGGCTATAGAAAAAGGGAGTGATGGACCTTTGCCCCTCAGCTTTGATATAGCCTGAGTCCCCATTCTGTCTGCAAGAAGCCTCCTAATTTCTCAGCTGCCTTACTTCCCCTGCCTGACTTAAACCTAAAACAATGCCTTAAGTCTGCAACAATGCTGGAGGTGGGTGCCACCCTGTGCTGGAAAGGGCGGGTTCCCTAGGGCAATCAGACCTAAGAAAGAATGCATAAAATCCTATGAAATCTACTTTGCTAATACCCTCAATTTAAATGATAGGGGTCCAAGTAGGAAGTGAGTTTGTTCCCCAAAGTTTTATGTCTCTTTAACTATCTGACCCTGACTCAGAGTAAGCCCTCAGAGTTCTTTGAATGTTATCTATTGTTTACTCATTTCTGTCTGACAATGATTGATGAGCTTTACGTATACACCCTGTATTCCTATGCAAATTGAACCCAATAAAAGTTTGTCCAGGCAAGGGTGGAGGCACTCTCCTCTTGAGAGGGTGGCTGAGGTGCTCTGAGGCTTTTTCTCCACTTGAAAGAGAAGCCAAGCCATCCCTTTTCCTCCACAGGACTCGGTAGTCTCTGTGAATTTGTCTCGTAACTAATCCATAACACTGAGGACTCCAGGAGCCAGGATCTGCATCATGCTCTCAAGGCATATTCCACATGCAATAACAAGAACTTAATTATATGGTAAAAAAATAATAATAGCACTTACTAGAAAATGAAGGTGCTACAATGGTCCTCATGTTTTCATGAGGGCCTCATGTTTCATGAGCCTGGAAGCAATATAGTCTACTCTTTTATTATACTGCACTGATTTATAACCTCTACCATATCTTTTCTGTTGTGGATATATGTGTGGAAATGTACATAAAGAGATATGAACAGGATAATAGCATGAAATTTGTTTGTATGTGTATGGGGTGAGTTCTGTTTGTCTAACTGCTTTGCTATTCATGTCATAAAATTATTATAAACATACACTCAAATAATTTCTAGAATGTTTACAATTTCCATATCGGTATAGAGTCAAGCTTACTGAGACATTTTTTAAAGTTATCTAGCAAATCCAACTTTTTAAAAAAATCATTATATGGCCCTGCCTGGTATAGCTCAGTGGGTTGAGCACAGGCTGCAAACTAAAGGGTTGCTGGTTCGATTCTCAGTCAGGGCACAGGCCTGGGTTGTGGGCCATGTGAGAGGCAACAATACATTGAAGTTTCTCTTCCTCTCTCTCTCCCTCCCTTCCTTTCTCTCTAAAAATAAATAAACATAATCTTAAAAAAAATAAAGTAAACCATATAATTAAAATTATCTATGAACAGAAAAGTTTACAGTCAAGCTATTACTGGAAGGAGGGAGGCATTGCCAAAGATTTTGAGAACATGTTAGTATATAACGCAGAATGAGGTAGGCCACTCAACTGTAAAAAAAATTAGTCACAAAATATCATTAGTTTAATCCTATAAACATTTATTGTTTTTTTCAAGTAAGATGAACCTGCAGTGGCCTTCGTTTATCTTATAGCTATGCCATCAGTGACATGCGACCTCTGACATTGCTGGGACCTGGGGATGGAGTGGTGACAAAAATACTCCATTGCTTAATGCTCTCACATTGTTCATGCTCTAAATCCACAGGTTAAAACTAGTTAAATCAATTTAATTTGAGACAAATGAAGACATCAACTTAATTTCAAAGATTACAGGAAATACTGGTAATCACATGAAAATATTTGTAAAAATAAATATTTTTTCTCTTTCTACTACAATATATTATTAAATGGAATAAGAATTTGATATTGGAGAACTAGTGGGAAATAAAATATATTTATTTATTTTTATACACATAGTACCTTATAATGATGCTACTTGCTTATATATTTAATGCATGAATGTTAATGAAGGCTAATGTGCTAATATATGTGTCAATCATACTTTGGCAAAAATAGGTGAAGTAAAATCACAGAAGGCTAGGAATTAGCAAAACAGGCAGACGCAAGGGGGCAGATACAAGATAGGATATGTCTGAATGTATAACACATGCTTTTTTACCAAATATTTGAGGAAAAAATAAGGATGTGGATGATACCTGGGTACAATGATTATATACCATGGTTATAATAATCCCATGTATAAGGTGCACAGAAACGTGGGTGTGCATCATATGTGACAAGATATGGTGAATACATTAGTTCACTCAGGCATTAGTTAGAATTATTGTTGTGACATCTGTTCAACTACCAACTAAGAATTCTCCTTTACCTTAGAAATTATTATTGATCAAGAAAAGTGAAGAGCTGAAGTTAGGCCAGTTATGATGAACAAAAGTTGCAAAGCTAGAGGGTAAACATGTTCTACTTTCATAATCAAGGCCACACTACTCTTCTGGAAGTAATCCTATTTTCATAAAAAGCAAAAATTATTAAGATAAAATAAATGGTCTCTTTTTAAGAAAACTTTTGAAAGTTGGCTGATGTCAATCAATAAATTGATGCATCACATCCTAGATGATTGAGAGTATTGATTCTTACTACACAGTAGACAAACACTAGTGCTGGGAAGTACTCAGTATAATGATATAGTGGGCCATATATTTTAGGTCTACCAATTAGATACATATACGTGAGCATACCACTTAAACACCCTTACCTTAATTAAACTTACCTTTAAAATGAAGATAAATTATAGTCATTAAGTTTATTGTTGAAATTTTAAAAGATAATGTAAATAAATGTCCTAGGAGAGTGCTTTTGAACCTAAGGTATTTAAAAAAAGTGTTTTTTTTATACAGTAGGCATTAAAAAATAAAATCAAAGGTGAAACTAGGAAGGAGTACACATTGGGTGTACATTCTAGTAACAAGGTCCTTCCAGATATCCCTCCTCCCAATTCATACCAGTACACAGGCAAGTGTGACTGAATTGAAAATACTCCATTTTTAGGGCCTACACATGATAGGATCATACATGATTAAATAGTTTCTGCAGAGCTCAAAGGAAAAAATGAAACAATAATTTTCTCTTTCTAGCCTGGAAAAAATAGTTATCCCTCAAGGTGAAGCAGAGAAGCAAGTTTGTTGATTATGTATTTAGTGACCACTGAGAGAATTAGCCAGTCTTGGGACTGAATCATGGAGGTTCAACAATGACAACATCCACTTCAGCTAAGAGATAGAAAAATGCATCTTACAATGAATACATCTTTTGTAATGTTTATAAAACACCAAGAACTGGTAGAGATAAACTGTAAGACATCAACAGTCCTGGTATCATTCATAATTTCATTTGAAAATGAATTATTATGATATAAATTCATCACAACTGAAAATAACTTACTGACTTAATATCATTGCTTTTCCAAATTTGCTTATTAAATACACATTTTGGATATTAATATAAAATAAATTGTAGGAATTAATTTATAGCTAAAATGAAAACCTTAAGTTATTATATCCTTTAAGGTTTAAAGTCAAACCTATTTAATAATAATAATATAATAATAAAATGTTAAGTACCTATATTTAAGTAATGTTTAATTCAAATAAATTGGTTTATTTCTTAAAGATTGCATAAGAATCTTGTGATTTTATTTCTGTGTTGACAGAGTATCTATTTACATTAAAGATCTTTTAACATTGTGAATAAAATGCTAGAACTGCAATGTGTGCCTTCTGCCAGCTTTGTTTTTTTAAAGATTTTATTTATTTTTTTAGAGAGAGGGGAAGGGAGGAAGGAAGAGGAGGAGAGAAACATTGATGTGTGGTTGCCCCTCGTGCATCCCCCCACTGTGGACCTGCCCTAAAACCCAGGCATGTGCCCTGACTGGCAATCGAACCAGTGACCCTTTGGTTTGCAGGCTGGCACTCAATCTACTGAGTTATACCAACCAGGGCATCTATTCCAGCTTTATTTATATACAAATATTTTGTGGGTTGATAGGGTTCAGAAGTTTTGCCTCCAATTACCTACATGTGGATAAACTAATAATAGATAGCATAAGCTTGGAGACTACCTATGTGATTTCTCTAGAAAAAGTACAGTATTGTTTGGGAAAGTTTAGAGCAATGTCTATCTAGAAGGGAGTGACTAGAGTTTCCTGAAAACTTAGTTTCTGTTTTTGTTTTTTACTTTTTTAAAAAAGATCATTAGAATATAAGGGGATGGGGGAAGAATCTATTCTTTGTAAAGTGCTGGAGACTTCTGGAGTGACCTAAAACACTCTAGTACCTCAGCTCTATTTCATCACTCTGAACTCTCCTGATCAGAATAATTTTTGGCAAAACGTAAATGAATGCACAGTTTTCTATGTCATTCCCTGAAGCCTAAATTTAATTTGTAGTAATCACCTTTGATTACACTAAGATTCCATGGGGTAAATATTGGATAACCAAATTTATTCTCCTCTTAAAACTAGCTTATGCTTCTTAAATTGGGAAGCTTTCCCTTCAGTCTTTGACATCATTAGACAAAAACTGGCAAAGAAAGTGCAATAGTTAATTTTGTTGGCCTGGCTATGCCACTGTACTCAGCTGTTTAATCAAGCATTAACCTAGGTGTTATTGTGAAGGTATTTTGTAGATGCAGTTCACACCCACATCTCCTAAGTACAGGAGACTGTCCTGGATGATGCTAATGAGCCTCATCCAATGAACTGAAAGTTTCAAGAGCAAAACAGTGAGGTTTTCAGGGAAGAAGAAAAGAAGAAATTTGGCCTCAGTACCATACCATCAACTCCTGAATAAATTTCCAGTTTACCAGTCTTCCCTACAAATTTTAAAATTGCCAGCCCCTATGATCACATGAAATAATTCCTTAAATTTCTCTCATCTGGATGGATGGATGGATAGATGGATGGATAGATAGATATATAGATGATGGTAGACAGATGAGAGAGAAAAAGAGATTGGTACTGCTATAGCTATAGACAAAAGTATAAATATAGAGACAGAGATGAAGAGATATCATATTCTACTAATTCTGTTTCTCTGGAGATCCCTGACTACCAATATGAGAAGTGACACTAGTAATTATTAAGCTCAAATGATGTGCCAGGGATTTTACTCCTTAAATTTATCTTATATCATTTTAAATGTAGCTGTTATATTTTACTTCAGAGCATTATTTTGTTCTGTTAATGTTAAATTTAAAAAATGTCCTTGTTATTGTTTCATGGGTAGAATGTCTTCTTTTTCAGGTTATTCATTTTGTTCATTTAGTTTTTCTATTGGAAAAAAATTTTCCTTTTCCTCTGTGTTGCTGGTGGAGTGTGAGGACCAGAGGTGCTGATTTTTGAGTAAACTGAAATTCACTTCATGCACCTGCTTTTATAACTCTCTTGGATTTGTACCTATCTCTCATTATACCAAACTCCTTTGAATTCTGGATCTCACCAGGATTTTGTCTGTGAGGAAATCAAGATACTGAGAAATTAACTTGGCACATATTTGTCCCTATGAGAAACAAAATTATTTATGAAATCTTAAGCAGTACAAAACTCAGAAGCTCCACTTAGATAAAATGAACACCTTAGTCTTTTCCAAAAATCAAATGAGATTTAAATTTGACAGAATAGTAATCCTTAAAGAAACAATCCTCAAATTTCAATATGGTCCTGTATATTTTTAAATAAGCAAGGCTACAATGAGCTATAGAGTTTTGATTTTTAAGAATATATTGATTGACACAGGGCAATTACATGAAGTGATCTGAAGATAGGTGCATATGAGCTTGAAGAAAACACTTCACATAGGTAAAGTATTGTTGCCATAATCAAACTATATGGCCCATAGTTTCATTAAGACAACTAGATTTTTGTCCTGGTTGGGTTGCTCAGTGGGTTGGAGCATTGTCCTAACACCAAAAGGTTGTGGGTTTAATTCCTGGTTGGGACATACACCTAGGTTGTGAGTTTGATGCCCAGTCAGGGCACATATAGCAGGCAACCAAATTGATGTTTCTCTCTCACACTGATGCTTTTTTTTCTCTCCTTTCCTCTTTCTCTAAAAAATGAACATATTTTCAGATGAGGATAAAAAATAGTTTCTCTAGAAGGTAAACAGATGTTTTTTCCAGCTTATTATATTCAGAACTTATTGTTTAATTTCTACTAAAGTTTGTGGAATAACTAGTTATTAAAAGGTAAACACTATAGTCTAGAAAAGTACTGCAATGCTGTTAACATTAGAACCAGCAAAGAAAACTGGACACTAAAAATCTAGGTCAAGAATCTGAGGAAGGAAGATGGAAGCACAGTAAGAGGAAGCGCATTCTTCTTCACCCTACACACAGGAGAAAAACCTGGCGACTTACAGTGGAGCATAGCAAACAGACATCAGAAACACAGCATATTTGAAAACAGGAGATCGAAAATTACAGTGGACATTGAAAAACCAGATGGTAAGGAGAGTACTCCAGCAGCACGGAGACAAGAGCAGGGGCTGAGGTCCAGGGCCAGCACTCGCCATAAGACTCTAGGGAGGGAGGGAGCTGGGTCAACTGCTCCCTGATCAGCCAAACAAGGTTTTGGCAGCAAACCTGGTTGCTTGAAATCTCACAGAGAGGAGTTAAGATCTCATCATAACCCTGGGAGGACTGAGCATGGAGCTCCCGGGACTGTCTGTGCCCACGCGCCATTGGGAACAGCTGTGTAGGGATCCTTCAGCACCAGTGCGCCACCAGGGGACCTGTGCTGCAGACTCTTGGTGCCCATGTGCCATCAGGTAGCTGTGCTACGGTCTCTCGGTGCCCACACGCGTCATCAGGGACCTGCACGGACTGCTGGGAGATCTTAGGTACCTGTGTGCGACCTGCATGGGGGTCGATTTGTGATCGCAGGACAGTCAGCGTAGGTGCATGGAAGGCTGAAAGATCATTAGCGCTTGGGCGCGACCACGGTAGGTGCATGGTACCTCAGAAGATACACCTGAGGCCCTGTGTGGGGAGGCCCAGGGCTAGCTCTGAGGATAGTACCACAAAGATAACTGAATGCTGAACAGGGAGAAAAACAATACGGTCACCCCTTGGCCACTGCTGTCAGCAAGGCCAGAAAAACAGGCCTGGCAAGATAGATAACAGCAAGAGTTGGTGTTTCTTTTTTCTTTTAATTAATTTTTCATTATTTTTATCTTTTTTACCCCTCAGCTCCTTTTGCTTCTCATTACTTCTTTCTTGTTTTATTCCTTCTTCCTTTCTTTCCAGTCTTATCTCTTTTCCTTTCTCTCTTTTCTTTTCTTTTTCTTTCTGCTTTTCTTTATTCTTTTCATTTTTTCTTCTTTTCTTTCCCTCTTCCTCTTTTCTCCTTTAAACACCTATGAGTGAGACAAAAACAAAACAAAACAAAACAAAGCAAAAAAACCCCTGGAACTGTGGAAAGACCAGAGTTGGTCCCAAAGAGGGGGCATTTCAACAGCTGAGACACTGGAAGACGTGAACACCAAGATACCCGAAGGAGACAGCACCACTGGATCTCACAGGTATTCTACCACAGAAGTTCACACTATAAACACAGGGAACCAGAACAAATCAATTTAAGAAACTGAGCCTAACAAACAATGGGAAGACAAAGAAACAATCCCCAAATGAAAGAAAAGGAGGAAGCCCCAGAAAGAATGCTAACTGAAATGGAGGCAACTCAACTATCAGATTTTGAGTTCAAAGCAATGGCTGTCAGGAAGCTCCAAGATCTCTCAATGAGCTACCAGAAACTACAGGGAAGCAACGATGAACTCACTGCAAACTATATCAACATGAAAAAGGAAGTAGAAACTATCAACAAGGGCCAAGAAGAAATGAAAAATACAATTTCTGAACTGAAGAACACAGTGGAAGGAATGAAAAGCAGAATTCATGAAGTAGAAGATTGGATCAGCGAGTTGGAGGGCCAAGTACAAAAAACATCCAGAAAGAGCAAGAAAAGGAAAAGAGGCTCAAAAAGAATAAAGAGTGATTAAGAGAAATGCAAGACAGTATGAAACGTAATAATATCCGTATAATAGGGATACCAGAAGGAAAAGAAGAAGAGCAAGGGATAGAAAAACTATTTGAAAAAGTAATGATGGAAAACTTCCCTAATTTGATGAGAGAAAAAGTCACAGAAATCCAGGAAACACAGAGAGTCCCAAGAAAGTGGAACCCAAAGAGGTCCACTTCAAGACTCATCATAACTAAAACAGCAAAATTCCAAGACAAAGAGAGAATCTTAAAGGCAGCAAGGGAGAAAAAGGAAGTAACATACAAGGGAGCCCCGATAAGGTTAGCAGCTGACTTCTCAATGGAAATGCTCCAAGCCAGAAGAGAATGAAATATTCTCTTCAAGAAATATTCCAAGTAATGAGAACCAAGAGCCAGCAACCAAGACTACTTTACCCAGCAAGGCTTTCAATCAAGATAGAAGGCCAAATAAAGAGCTTCCCAGACAAAAGAATTCTCAAAGAATACACCTCTACCAAACCAGATCTGCAAGAGATGCTGAAGGGACTGCTTTAAGGAAAGGAAGGAAAAGAGAGAGACAGAAAGAGGAACACAGGTACAAAAATGGCAATGAAGAAGTACCTATCAATAATAACATTAAACGAAAATGGATTAAATGCTCCAATCAAAAGGCATAGAGTAGCTGAATGAATAAGAAAGCATGACCCACACATGTGCTGCCTACAAGAGACCCACCTCAGGACAAAAGACCTACACAGACTCAAAGTGAAGGGCTGGAAACAAGTTTTCCAAGCAAATGTACAGGAAAAAAAAAAGTTGGGGTAGCAATATACATATCAGACAAAATAGACTTCAAAAGAAGAGCCATAAAGAGGGATCAGAAGGTCACTTCATAATACTCAAGGGAAGAATCCACCAGGAAAACATAAACATTGTAAGTATGTATGCATCCAACATAGGAGCACCTAAATACATCAAGAAAATCTTAGAGGACTTCAAGAAAGATATTGACAACAACACAGTTATAGTAGGGGATTTTAACACCCCACTGTCAAAAATGGAATGATCTTCTAAACAAAATATCAACAAAGATATTGTGGCATTGAACAACACTCTAGATGAAATGGACTTAACTGATAAATACATAGAGCCCTTCATCCCAAAGAAACAAGGTACACATTCTTTTCTAATGCACATGGAACATTCTCAAAGATAGACCACATGATAGGACACAAAACAAGCCTCAACAAATTCAAGAAAATTGAAATCATACCAAGCATTTTTTCCAACCACAAGGGACTGAAACTAGAATTCAGCCCCAAGGGGAAAAACCCAAAACACTCAAAATCATGGATATTGAATAGCATGCTATTAAACAATGAATGGGTCAAGAATGAAATTAGGGAAGGCATCAAAAAGTTTCTGGAAATGAATGAAAATGAACTCACAGAAACCCAACCCAAAACTTATGGGACACAGCAAAGGCAGTCCTGAGATGGAAGGTCATAGCGATACAGGCCTACCTGAAAAAGATAGAAATATTTCAAACATACAACTTAATCCTACATCTACAAGAAATCAAGGAACAACAACACCATCAAAATGTCCATATTACCCAAAGCAATTTACAGATTCAATGCAATATCTATTAAAGTACCAATGGCATATTTCACAGACATAGAACAAACACTTCAAAAATTTTTATGGAACTATAAACGACCTCAAATACTGCAGCAATTTTGAGAAAGAATAGCAAAGTAGGAGGGTTCACAATACCTGACACCAAATTGTATTACAAGGCCACTGTAATCAAAACAGCCTGGTACTGGCACTAAAACAGGCACATGAACCAGTGGAAGAGAATAGAGATCCCAGAAATAAACCCAATTCTCTATGGTCAATTAATATTTGACAAAGGAGGCAGCAACATAAAATGGAGTAAAAGTAGCCTCTCAACAAGTGGTGTTGGGAGACCTGGACAGCTACATGAAAGAAAAAAAAAAAAAAAAAAAAAAAAAAAAAAAAAAAAAAAAAAAAAAAAAAAAAAAAAGAAACAACAAAAAAAAAAAGAAACTTGAACACCAACTTACACCATACACAAAAATAAATTTAAGGTGGATAAAAGATTTAAATATAAGCCGTGACATCATTAAAGTCCTAGAGGAGAACGTAGGCAGGAAAATCTCAGCTATTTCAAGCAGCAACATTTTTACTGATATGTCCCCTAAAGCAAGGGACATAAAGGAAAGAATAAACAAATGGGATCTCATCAAAATAAAAAGCTTCTGTATGGCTAAAGAAAACAGCATTAAAATAAAAAGAGAACCAACTATATGGGAAAACATATTTGCCAGTGATACCTCAGACAAGGGTTTAATCTCCAAAATATACAAAGAACTTACACGACTCCAGTCTAAGAAGACAAGCAACCCAATTAAAAAATGGGCAAAGGACTTGAACAGACACTTCTCCAAGGAGGACATACAGAGGATCCAGAGAAACATGAAAAGATGCTCAATATTGCTAGGTATCAGAGAGAAGCAAATTAAAACCACAATGAGATACCACTTTACACCAGTCAGAATGGCCATCATAAACAAAGCAACAAACAACAAGTGTTGGGGAGGTTGTGGAGGAAAGGGGCCCCTAGTGCACTGTTGGTGGGATTGCAGACTGGTACAACCACCATGGAAAGCAGTATGGGATTTTCTAAGAAAACTAAAAATGGACCTACCTTTTGACCCAGCAATTCCACTGCTAGGATTATATCCTAGGAACACTGAAACACCAATCCTAAAGAACTTATGCACCCCAATGTTCATAGCAGCAGAATTTATAATAGCCAAGTGTTGGAAGCAACCTTGGTGCCCATCAGTAAATGAATGGATCAAAAAACTATGGTACATTTACACAATGGAATTCTATGCAGCAGAAAGAAAGAAGGAGCTCCTACCCTTCTTGACAGCATGGATGGAACTGGAGAGCAGTATGCTAAGTGAAATAAGCCAGGAGGTGAAAGACAAATACCATATGATCTCACCTTTAACAGGAACATAATCAACAGAACAAACAAAGAAGCATAATTTAACCAAAGACACTGAAATTGAGAACAGGCTGACAGTCACCAGAGAGGAGAGGGGTATGAATTTCAAGGGAAAAGGGGAAGGGTTTAGAGCACCAAGTATAAAAGACACATGGACAAAAGCTAGGGAGGGGGTGGAAATGGGAGGGAGCTGGGGAGGGCTGGGGCAGTGGGCTGGGATGGGAGTAGAAGAGAGAAAACTGTACAAGAAGAACAATTAAAATAATTTTTTTAAAAGAATCTATAGGAGGGGTCTCATTAGAAAACTGAGTTGTACAAGGACTTAAGAAGTTAAAAGCATATTGAAGAATTTGTTTTTTAAGGTAATAACATCTTTTCAAAGATCATAGTCTCTGAAAAATCCACCGACACTACATATTACAAACCAAGTAAGGAGCAGAAAAAAAGATCTTTTTACCAAAATACAAAGGATAGTATGAAAATATTTCCAAAAAATTCATAATAAAGGAATATTCACAGGATGTTACAGGATGTTAATCTGTAGCCATAATGGGGCTCCTTCAAGTTCTTAAAGGCTTTGCTTTCTTCTTCTTTCATTCATGCATGTGTTTCTTCCATGGACTCTCCTTGACCTGGAGACAAAGTTGTTGCAAGTTTTCCTATGACAGCTAACACTGTTTACATGCTCATTCAGAGAATCATTTTCTTCACATTGTCCCCACTGTTTCATTTTGTTTTTGTGTGGCTCATAGTTGAGGGCACAAAGCAAACTTGCTTTGAGATCACACTGGTTTCCTATGATGAGAGACTAGAGCTTTAGCTGTCAAATCGAATGGGTGATAACTTCACAGAACCCCACTTTGTGGTCTTTAACTGGTTTGTCCCAAGCCCAACCTAGCCTTTGGGTGTACTTCCAGATATGGTCACATGTGGAGACTTTCTGGCTGGAGTTTCTGTAGGTGAATGCTTGTACTCATTATTTTAATAATATAAAATTTAATATTTTAATGAGTATTTTATTTATTTTAATATTTTTATTTAATGAGTATTTTAATAATGAGTAGCCGAAAACCTGACTTCCATCTTAGTTGTTAAGGGAGTGAAGAGTTTCCCTGATCCCTTCACACAAGGTGCTCCTACCTATATGTAGCACCCTGGATCCTACCTTACAAATGCCCCTGGTTTGAGGGAGGACAAGCCACAGAGTGTCTTCCTTGGAGACAAATTGAAGTTGCCACAACTCCCTTAGTGACAGGCTGCTTCTTCAGTTCATTAAGTAAACTGTGATGTTCAAAATGTTTCTTCTTTCTCTCAATATATTGATCCATTTTCTTAAAATGAGTCTCATGAAGTTTCTTAAAGTTTGGAGTACTGCTTGCAGTTCTTTTCTTTTTTTCCAGATTTGGAAAACCCATCTCTGTAGAAGGACTTCTTTCTTTCTGAAGACATTGTGAATTTTCATTACCATTCGTTGCACTTTTTCCCTAAGGACAATGCATTCTCATCTCCTTGGTTTTTATCTGCTGGAAACAGAACTTCTACAGCAGTTCTGAGAGGCTGGTTTTCTTGTTTTTCTTGATTCTGGAACTCAGTGGGATCACTTGTTTTTATCTCTGAATCATCTCGCTGAGACCAGGTTCCTGTGGACAGTGCTGTGCCGCCTCTTTGCTTTGGTAACATGGCTAGCCTGCTCCATCTCAGCTTGTACCTGGCTGCAGATCTGTCCCTTTGTCTCATCACAGGAGGATGCAGAAGTTTGACTTTCATCCTGACTCCCATTTTCTCTTCTCTTCTCTTCTCTTCTCTTCTCTTCTCTTCTCTTCTCTTCTCTTCTCTTCTCTTCTCTTCTCTTCTCTTCTCTTCTCTTGTTTTAGGTGGTCTTTCAAGGCTTTTAACAAGTTGTCTGCCCTCAGATTAGCCCAGAAGCCCAGACTCTTGGCCAAGCTCTATAAGTTACTGCACTTGAAGGAGTCCCCCAGGAAGAAGGTCATTGTGATCTGCAGTCCAGGCAACAATACAGATTATCTGTCCTTGAACCTCAGTAGTGTGTTCATACCTGCCACCCAGCTTGCCCCATTCTCCAACCTAGTAATAGCAATTCAGATGTCTAATTCAAGATGGTAGACTGAGCACAACAAAAGTATACTTCATACTTATTCTAGTATATGAAATAGAGTGAGAATGTCAACAGTAAGGTCTGGTTACAGGAATTGATGTAATCTGTGACCAGAGATATTGAGTAATTTCACAAATAGGGAAAGCACAATGGGTTATATTGAACAATACACAAGAATACAAGATGTAGCCCTGGCCAGATAGAGTGCTAGTTAGAGTTGGTTAGAGTGCTATCCTGGTTAGAGTGCTATCCTGGTATGCCAAAGTTTTGGGTTCAATTCCTAGTTCAATTTACCTAACCAATGAATGCATAAATAAATGGAACAACAAATTGATGTTTTTCTCTCTCTCCTCTTTCCCTCTCTCTCTTTCTCTCTCTCTCAAGCCAATTTAATAAAAGAACAGATGTTATAGAAGAGACCACATATAGCAGAAATCTGAAGTAAAAGTGTGAGTTGTTGACGAGAAGTGGAAGGTACCAAGAGCAGAAACTGGCCAATGTTTGGTAGACAGAGGAATCAATTAGTAATCCATTACAATGAAAAAAAAATTTCTCCCTTTTCCTCTGTCTCTTTGTCCTTCTCTTTCTTTATAAAACTTTTAGAATTTTCTCTTTAAACTCAGTGTTGTAAAAATTTAGAGGTATCTAATACTTTCTCATATATCTTGCTCAACACTCTGTGGGCCCTTATAACATTGAAGGAACCACCAAGGAAAAATGGGAGAATGTGCCAAGAGAATTAGTAAATAAAGGAAAAAACACAATTCATTAATAACCTGAAAAGAAGACATCCCACACATGTAATAACAACGTATTTTACAAAAGGGGACAACAAAGAACATGAAAGTGCTCTTAAATACAATATAATTGCTACATTTAGAAGAATTTAAAAAGAAATTTAAAGTGTTCTCCTACATGTGGAACCAGAAAAAAAAAAGGATACGGTCAAAAAGAGAGAAGGGTACCTTAAAATATTAGTCACAATCCAGGAAGTTCAATGCCATGTTAATAAGTGTTCTGATTATTAAAAATAAATAAAGGATAAAGAATATTGTCAAGGAATTAATACAAGACAATTTCACAAAATTCGCCCTGGCTGGTGTAGCTCAGTGGATTGAGTGCGGGCTGTGAACCAAAGGATCACAGTTCAATTTCCAGTCAGGGCATATGCCTGGGTTGTGGGCTGGGTCCCCAGTGGGGGTCATGTGAGAGGCAACCACACATTGATTTTTTGCTCCCTCTCTTTCTCCTTCCCTTCCCCTCTCTCTAAAAATAAAGAAATAAAATATTTTTAAAAAATTTCACAAAATTAAAAGGCATATGTCTAGGGAGTAGTACAATCAATAAAAACTAATCCAACTAGGTACAACATCATAAAATGTTTAATACCCAAGATTTAAAAAAACACTAAGTTTTCATAAATACTAGTTAATATATAAAGGATTAACAATCACAATGGTACTGGAGTTCTAATAACAATCTGAAAGGCTAGAATATTGGATCAATAACTTCACTATTTTAAGGCAAAATACTTTTCCACCTAAAATTCTATGTAAGCCAACTAATCAATTAAGTATAAAGGAATATTTAAGCTACTTAAGAAATGTGGGGGGTTATAAAATTTTTTGCTAATTTACTCCTCTGTGACAGTTTTTGAAGTGTTTTAAGTGACAGGAGCATATTCCAAAGCAGAAAAAGCCTAACACTACCAGTGGATTTAACACAGATAAGGAAACACGGGAGCTTTGGGGTAGACTGCGGGGACAAAGCAGACTGGGGAAGGAGAACTGAGGGCAATAGGACTTAGGTCTCTGTGGGAAAAAAGGATGCTCAATGGATTATCTAGAAGAGGCACATTTCAAAAAAATATTAAGAATATGCAAATTTCAAAACATGCAATAAAAAGGAAGAAAACAATTTTCAAATAACAGATGAAATATGATCATAAAATATGAATGCATTCTGAAGTGGACTAAATTAATAAAATTGAAATGATATGAATACTCATTATTAAACTAAATACATTGAAAGGGCTATAGTGAAAGTTTAGTGCACTTGATGTAAGTATACTAAAATTCACTAACATAACAGAATACCAAGTGAATGCATTAAATTAATTAATTATGCACACATACACGGTAATATATATCTAGTGTATATATATGCACAAATACACTATGTACAAATCATATGCATAAAATTATATATGCTAAAGTATATTATACACACATCTTTGATTTCAAGTTGAACTCTACCTTATCTTAGTGTGACATTAGAAAAAATTGGGTAAATTTCTAATCTTTAGTCTCTTCATTGCAAAGTGAAAATACATATGGAATCTTCTTCGGAATTGAAATAAGTTTGACATAATTAATAAAGCATATTTGCATACTGCCTGACATATGAATTCTAAACAAAAATTAACTTCTAATTAGTAGCAGTTTTACAAAATTTTCCTTGATTATCTGTGTATTACATCAATCCAAATACATTAATTTCTACCATAAAGATTTACTCAAACTATCTGGTATACAACTAGATACTTTTATTTTTGCTGCCCAGCATATTATAGTTTTATTCTTGCTGTTGTTTTCCTGTCAGCTCAATAGAGTCCTCACAGTAGGAGAAAATATTATACACACTTAATGAGTTAATTGGAATCCAAGGCCACTTCTCCAAACAAATATATATGTGTGTGTGTACTTATATACAATATGTATATGTACATACGCACATATATAAACACATACAATACTACAATTGTAAAATTACACACAGTGAAACATACACAATAATAACTGTTACCATATTTAACCTTCTAATGTTTTCTGGGAACTCTGTTCAATATACCTCAATTAATCTCTACAATATTTCAAAAAGGTTGTTATTACATTTTCACTTACACATAAGAAAACTGAAGTCAAATGAATTTGAAGTGGAGTAAATTTAAGTAATTACCTAGGACTGCATAATTTGCCATTATTTAAGCCCATATTTGGACATATATTTATATCTGATTTTAAATTCAAAGCCTTTAATGTTAGTTTAGGCATGCAAGAGTATAATCACAAATCTTTTCTGAGCAAAGGATCTTGTGTCAGACTAAAATGATCATAAATACATATGAAAATCAAATGGGACTGAGAAATTAAGCCTTCTCAGAATTACTCTTTCAAGTGTAAATGCTGTGTTCTGATGAAAGCATATACTTGAATATGCATAATGAGGCTATATCTCTCTCAGTCCAGTGCTGAAAATATTCTAATACTCAATAAAACTTGGTGATTCCAAATTTTTCCCTAGATGTTTTTCAATATGTCACAATGCCATAATTATCCAAAAACAAGACAAAAATGTCCTGCCTAATATAATCTTTTTGAATAAAGTGTTTTTCTTTGCTTTCAGTTATTCTGAGCTTTGTTGGTAGTAGAGAAAATTAAATATTAAGAAAGTATTATCAGAAGCCTATGCTGCCCAATGCATTTCCACATCATTTGACTTTCACTTAATAGGATATTTTATTTTTCAATACACAATGCTGCAGAAACAAGCTATCAGTACAAATGAGAAAAATAATTTTGGTAAATTAAAGTTATTCTGATTCTTAGATTATGTTGCCATCCAATTTTGCATAGAGTGAAAATTTAAGCGAAACTAACAATGTTCACTGAGATCAACTTACTCTTTCCTGTTTGATCAAATCCTTTCATAAAATACTTGAAATGTTTTTAATAAAAACAATGTAAGGTGCAATCTCCAAAACTTTCCATTCAAGTTGCTGAAATTGTGTGATTTCATTATAAACTCACTATAGAAGAATGAGTCAAGGAATAGTTACTTACTCAAAGATACAAAATGCCCTAGTAATAACAAACTAAACTTTTGGCTGCACATATGCCAAAGTTATATCAGAAATCATGATGAGCATTCCTAGCAAGCAGACTATACAGCAATCCATCAAATCTCTCCAGCTCTCTTCTCACATTCTGAATTCCCTTCTTTTCTCCTCCCCTGGATTTGCTGCCACTCAAATCCACTGATACCTAATCCCTCCTTGGAGACCCAGTTAAAATGCCACTGCCTACTCTGAAAAAATCAGTCCAACAAATGCTCTTCCTTCCTTTGAGCAGCTTTGTACTTCTTGTCAGTATTACTTCGGACATTTTACATTTTGTGTCTCAGGTGGCTTTTTTTTTCCAGTTAAGGACCATACTCCTGGAAGACACACGATCTGCCTGCCCATTGCTGAAGCGTTCACCCTACCCCCATATACCTACAAATAACATGTTGCACTTAATAATGTTTTCAAAAAACATAATCTGATTACACTTTAAAAGATAAACTTTACATTTGTTGATAAACATGACAAATGTACGTAAGGACCAAGGAATATGAAGTGAGTTTTGAAGTTCTTTTACTTTTGAATAAAAATGATTTCTTCTAGGTCAAGTAGCAGAAAAAAATCCTTTCAATTCTTATTCCAATGTTCACTGCATGTGTGTGCCTGTATGTGTGTGGTGTGAGTTCTTAAAACAGAGAAAGTATGGACACAACAATTTAGTATATTCAAGGAATTTACTCTGGCTACATAGAGAGTAACACTATGATATCCAGAACATTGTAGACACACACTAATGCCTGCCTACCCTGTGGGAGGAACAGAACCATGAGGAACAAGTCAAGTGGACTTAGCATCCCTTCACCTAGAGGCATGAGGATGCAAGGCACTGGTTCATCAAATCAAAATCCAATGGAACATAGAGATTCATTAGCAACTCCAGCAAGAGAGTCAGATACAAGAGACTAAGCTCTAAGTTCTAAACTTTCGATTACTCCTGGTTTATAATTTCAGAGACAATCATAACAGGCAAAAAAGTAAAGGCACTGCTAACACTGCTTTTTTAGGATGACCGTTATGTCCCATTAACAGTAGAAACAGTCACCTCCCAAAGTGAGAAAGCCATGCCAAATACAAAGCAGGGAAATCTGGAAGAGAAGGACAAACTTTCTATTTAAGTTACACTGAACTTCCGCGAACTTACCTTTCTCCTTAAGCTACCAGATGAATGAAGCAGATAAGGAAATGATAGAAATTCTAATATTTTTCCTCTTCATCTAAATCTGAAAAATATAAAGTATTTATTTCAAATATGAATATCAGGAGATAAAAATAAAATAAGCATCTTGGAAAAAACTCATAAACTCTGTGAAAAATTCTTTATTTTTAAAGGAGGAAACAACTCTGAAAGAAACTATGAAGTGTCACACAATAAACAACTTTTACAAAATGTCTCAGTCAAGTTCTCAACACAATTCAATAAAAGCTATGCAAGATTAATGACATTCTGATTAGGAAATTGAAAATCCTGTGTACAATTATATAACTGCTTAAATAAAAACCGCAAAGGATATGAGATCATCAGATTGGACATTAAGTAATATGAAATTAATAAAATATATAATAGTCTTAAGAAATTATCACAGAAATCTGAGGTGGGAGGGAATGAAATACTGATTAAGATGAGTCAACACAGAAGGAGGGAACAGAGCTAACTGGCTACATAATCATAGATTAATAATAATTTTTAAAATCCTCTTGTGCTAGAGACTTGAATTTGCATATAGAAAAAGTTCACAGAAGATCAGTCAAAATTAATTAAAAGATACTAAAACTCAGATATACCTTTGTTTATGTCTTTTAAAGGATTTAAATAGTTGTCTCTATAAATAGTTTTCAGTGAAACAAAAAGTTAATACCTACAAAAGGGAAAACTATCTGGCCCATTTCAAACTCTAAAAACAAGAATGCCAAAAAATATGGAATCTTGTGAAACAAGGTTTCCAAATATAGGCAATCTCATTTGTTTAAAGATTTTATTTATTTTTAGAGAGGAGAAGGGAGGGAGAAAGAGAGGGAGCAAAACAGCAATTTATGGTTGCCTCTCCAATGCCCCCCACTGGGGACCTGGCCCATAACCCAGGCATGTGCCCTGACTGGGAATCAAACCAGTGACCCTTTGGTTCACAGGCCAGCACTCAATTCACTGTGACTCACCAGCCAGGGCTAGACAACCTGATTTTTAAGTAGAGAAGGAAAAATTAACAATAAATTTAAAAAGTTGTCCTTAAATAGAAAGTCTCATAAAATATGCCACCCACATGTGTTTTTTTAACCAAAAAAAAGTACTCAGTGAAAATACTTCAAATAATTGAGAGATTAATAAAATTCTAAAATCGTAAACTGGAATTTTGTATACTAAAAGAACTAGTAATATTCAATGTACCCAATAAAACACAAAGAGAAATAAATATAATTACTTTCATGTAATGTAAAACTTCAACCAAATATCCAAAATAATTATTATATAACTTTTATTTTAGATAATAATATTAATATTGGTGATGATATCAAGTTAGAATGAAGTTTATATAAACAAAATCTGAACAGAGGATAAAAGAGCACAGAACTGTTGTATCTGTAGCAAAACAAATATAAATGTGCCTAATATGTAACACTAAACCATGGTATAGATTATAAATTCAAATTACCAAAAGATATTTAAGTTGTAAAAACAATCAGATGAATTAAAGAAAAAATGAATTTCTAAAATGGTACAAATACGTAACAACCTAATACATGCACATACATGCACAAACACACATCAGGACTTAAAAATGTTAACAGCCATTCACTTTGAGTGGTAGAATTATTAGTGTTTAATTGTTTTATGCTTATGCATATTTTACAATTTCCACAATGAATCCATAATCCTTTAATAATCAGAAGTTTTAATTTAAAAAACAAGTTTTTACATTAATACAGATAAAATCAAACCAGTTTAATACATATATTTTTCAGTCTCTTTAAGGATAGAAATTATATTATTACTCTTACTCTAATGAATGCAAATTTTCTATAAATGGCTTTGTAAAAGATTTGTCTCAGCTGGGCCTGTGGGGTCATTGGCCTGATGGAGCCTAGTACCAAACACTGATGTGTATTTGCATTAGTGAATATGCTGATGTGCTTTATGCTTGTTTGTTTGGTTGGTTTAACTAAAAAATCAGAAGATTCCAATAAAAATGTCCAAATAAATGGAGAATGGAAGATACTATGCTGGCTCCTGAAAGAAAGGGGTACACATAGGACATTATGCTTATTTTGAGGCTTGTTAAATTCATGATAACAATGATACCTGCAGAACCAAAGGACAAAATACATGATGGAAATAAAGAAAAGACTATGCCTTTCCTAATTGTCCCCACTGGTTCTGGAGTGGCTTTAGCACTGGAAGGCTTTGGGTCAACAGGCAGAGAAATGTTGTGACAAATGCAAACGATGAAAGATTGAAGCTGTCTCCATAAGAACATATGAGAATAGCAATATGAGGTGTAGAAATACTGTCAATAGTATCAGGCTGTTTGTCGTAAACAAACTAGAGTAGAAGAGGAAAACTCTTAGAACTTTTTGATAGCTATCAGAATGGTTCATGAGATGCCCTCTGAGACTCTTAATGGCTCTCCATTACCTTTCCAATACACTTATAATAACTGCCTGGTACTGGCAGTGGCCAATAGCTTTCTACCTAATATGGCATCTGCCTTCCACATCAACCTCAACTGTCATCTGGTGAACCCATACTTTATCCAACACAATTTTGCTTGATCTATGGAAAGCTGTCTACTCTTACTGCGGTCATGTCTGTCTTTGTTTATATCATTGACTTTTGTCATTCAGGTCTAATGTTACCTCATGATAGAAAAATTCCCTAAAGATGTTCATAAAAACAACTAGTTCTATCCTTCAGTATTTGCCAGCAATACTCTTTATCAACCTGCCCTGCTTTATTTAATTCATAGAATTCCTTTATATATATGTGCAAATATATTATCACTTATGTATTTGTGTGCCTTATCAGGATCTCAATATCCTACCAACATAAAGGCAGTGACTTTGTCTTATTCACTGATGTGTAATAGCATCTTAAACAGGGAACTTACTAGTGTTTCAATAAATACAGAATGGTAGAGAGATAGAGATACAGATGCAGATAGACACAACAGGATAGGGCAATCTAAGATAGGGTCTGAGAAGGAAGGAGGAATTGAGGAAGAAAGGGAAAAACAGAAAAAGCAATATATGAAGAACTTTTATAAGCTACTGCAAGAGAAGATAGTGGTTCAAAGCTGAGAAAATTCATTGATCACTGATAGCATTCTCTTCAAATGAAGCATGGGTGCATATGTGTCAAAGAATCAGGACTTAAATGAGAATTAGCAGTTATATAAGGGTTATTTTTTTATTTTATTTTAATTGTTGTTCTTATACAGTTTTCTGTCTTCTACTTTGAATAGGCTTATTTTGTATTCATGGCTAAAATATCTTCCGGAAACCATAATGTTATTAACCTTGCAAAATAAAATGTAGGACTCTTTTCAGCTTTGGAAACAATATATTAGCCAAAATACAATATTTTATACACTAGAAGAATGCTATACTTTTATTAGCAAACTTTCACAATGCTATAAGTTAGCTGAGTAGCAAACATGATTATCATTTTTAAAGGTATTTAAATAACTTGCTCAGTGTTATAAATTTAATAGATCTTGCCAAGATGTAGTGCTCAGGAGGTTGTTTGCCAGTACTGTGCTCAATCGTGGTTACTTCTGAAAACAAACAAAAAAGCTACTGCATAGCACTGTCAGTTTCTCTCAGTAACATTTAAAGTCAAGTAGTTCCACTTCATCATTATTATATATCTATAAAAAGCAAAAGTTGCTGTTATAAAGATATATAATATCTATGTATAAGTGTGTTACATTCACTGGTTAGATTTATTGATGTTCAAATATTTTATATTTCCTTTAGATTGTATAATTCTTAGGCAGACTTTTTTTCTTCTTCAGAAACATTAAGTGCTTGGTTACATTATTACTTAATTTAAACATATCAATTTTTGACCAATCCATGAATTGGAGTAATTTTTGTTTAATTATTATAAAGTTAATAAATATGAGCACAAACCCACATACCTGATATGGTGCCTACTTGACATCTACTCATGCTGGGAAAACTCAGCCTGAGCATTCACATGTTTTCATCTCTTTTTTGGTACGAATAGGTAGGTAGAAAAGGCCTGTGCATGGAACATATTTCTATAGGCTCCTATTTAAGTTAAGTGAAATGTTTTCTAAGAAAAGCAACAGATTCCTAAGACTATATCTAAGAAAAATCCATAGAAAATAAAGGAGCTAGAATAGTTGAAAGATTTCACAGGCCAAAAAGATGGATCTATGGCCAAACAGCCTAAAGGCTTCTCAGAAAAGTTGGCTTTTGTTGATTATTGCAACTCTCTGTTCTGCAGCAAAAAGAAAATATCTTCAAGGCACACTTGATATGGCCAGGTGATATCAAATGAGACCACCACTCTTATAAATATGAAACTATAGAAATACAAATAAATTCTGTGAGAGAAGATATTTAGTTCTGCATAATTGCAGACATTAACTTCTGATACTCTGGTTTACAATCTCTGCATACTTTTCCATAAATAAATTCAGGGATAATAATAAAATTAAAAAAATTAGTCTATTTTTAACTTGATTGACTCATTTTATACTTTTTTATGGGTATTTAAAAAACATTTCAAAGCTATTGTGAAGTTTTTTTTTTTAACTTGGAAAGAATAGATGTATTGTAATTTATATGAGGAAATCTTTCTCGATGAACAATCACATCCCATTGTTCATAACATTTATAATCATGAGAGTATGTATAAAAATCTTGAAAAATACTGCTTTGATTATGTTATTTAAAGCTGCCTATTTGCCCAGGCTTATTAAAATCAAGGCTAAATAATTCCAGTGAGCAAAGTCTTAAAGTTTTATTTGCACTGTCACAGGACTAAGAATAAATTAAGATGTAAAACTTCAACTTTGGAGATATTTAAATGATCGAACTAAAGTGTTAATGCCGGATAAATCTAATCTTAGCAGTACAGGAATGAGACTTTACTAGCCAAGTCTCATTTACTGAAAGAATTAGTAAATGTTAGTGAAAAATATTAAGCAATATGCACCCTGGCTGGTGTGGCTCAGTGGGTTGAGCGCCAGCCTGCAAACCAAAGGGTCACTGGTTTGATTCCCGGTCTAGGGCACATGCCTGGGTTGCTGGCCAGGTCCCCAATATGGGGCACAGGAGAGGCAACCACACATTGATATTTTTCTCCCTCTCTTTCTCCATCCCTTCCCCTCTCTCTAAAAATAAATAACTAAATTAAAAAAAATTAAGTAATATATTTAAAAGCACAACCATTAATACACTTAACTTGGGTTTCTTAAAAGAAAATTTTTGGTTATCTTGGATAGAAACAGCATAATGTATTAAAATGTAAATTCAGTGTGTCTTTCCAAGAGATTTTTTTAAAACTACATAACCCATTAGTATCAAACCTAACTTGTTCTAAATTAGAACAAATCATTTCTTTTGTATATGTTACAATTTAAATATAAAAATATTAATTCCATAAAATCTGGATTGATCATCCAGGGTTAAGGAAGCCCCATGTAATAATGTCTCTTGGTAAAACAAACAAACAAAAAAAACAGTATCAATAATTTGATATTTTCATACTTTTCAGTTTTATAGTATTGGGACAAAACTAAAGATAATTTTTCTCTGTGACTTCTTTCATTTCATTTAAAAACAAAGAGGCATAATATTAAACCATGGTGGTCAAATGACTAAAATGTACTGTATACTTAAAAATGTTTTTTTAATCTAGTTGTTTCTTATATTCATTTAGGTTTTGAAAATTCTGTTCTATATCTGCTTTGACTTTCTATTGGAACTATTAGGACTTAAAATTCTGTGTAATTTAATTTTTGTAAATGTTTTTTTGTATGTTGTTATTTTTTTACATATTTTGTTGTGCCCCTTACTTCATTAGATTTTAATCTCCTTGGTGTCAGAATAGCTTCTGTTTGCACACACAAAATGTCAACCATTGTCCACAAAGTTTACTCCAGGCTCTTGTACTGATATATCAATTCTCCTTGACTTGCTAAGGTTATCTTTTTGTTACCTCGTTCTGATACACCTGCCATACACATACAGTTTGATCTCTACGTTTGGTCACCTCACTGTTGTGCCATTTTTATTTTGCTTAGTGGGCTTCAAATGCATACTTAGTCTTCATTCTCATCCCATACCCATTCCGTACTCTTTGTACCTTCTACAATCTTGGTGGTGAAGTTTTCTTTCTCAGCCTCAGGGCCTGATTATAACTCAGTCTAAGTTAATCCACTGCTTAGCCCCCTGAGGAGAGGAAATCAGAATTATTCACAATAGGTACTTTAATAAATACTGTTCACTTACTAATCTTTGCTGTTAAGGAAAGATTTTTAAATGGTGGGAAAATTAAGAGAAAGACACACACACACATACACAAAGAGAATATTTCATATACACAGCTATTCCAGGACTTGATTGAAACATAATAACCTATATATCTCACCATGGGCTAGATAAGTCATACAGGCTATTTCTTATCATCAAGCCTGGTAACATGATTTATTATTATCTGCATTACAGAAATGGAGAAGACAAGTTAATTAGTTAATTAGTTAAGGATTGTCCATTATACTAATCAGATTGTAAAGTGAAAAGTAAGGAACTCTACTAGAAATAAACTTACCAAGGCAATATTATGTAAACCTATTCATTTTAAAAATGAATATTTCTGCAAGTGCTTATTTAACACATATTTTGTGTTAAATACTGTTCTAGCAATGAAAACAGAAAAGCCCATGCTCTCACGAAGCTTATATTATAGTAATGGGAGTTAAAACTATGAAACAAAATATAAAACAATATATTAGCTGTTGATTTCATAAGTGCAGTAGAGAAAAGTAAAAAGGACAGTGAATGCTGTTGAGGAAAAAGACTTCAGTGAGAGAGAGTTGAGTAAGGCCCTAAAGCACACAAGTGACTGAGCAATGAAGATACACAGAGGGATTTCTTTCTAGACAAAGGAAACTCCAAGGGCAAAAGCCTATAAGAGAAATGTGTCTGCTGTGTTTAAGGGACAGAAAGATGGCTACTGTGGCTGATGTATAGCAAGTTAGTGGGAGAGTAGTAAGAGATAAAGACAGAGAATAATGGGTACCAGATTATATTGATTTCTGTATGCAATCTAAAGGAATTTATTTTTTACTCTTAGTGAATCAGAAAGCCATTTGGGACTGAGCAGAAAAGTGGTATGATCTAATTTACATTTTAATAAGATCCTTTGGCTGCTGTGTTTAGAAGAGTCCAAGGAGTATGAGGCATAAGCTGGAAAAGAAATAGCAGTTTATAAGGGGTTTCACTAATTCCAGTTTGAAAATATAAGCTTGCACAATAGTCCTGGTAGTAATAGCAGAGTAAGTTTGCATGATTTTGTACATATTTAGATGATGGAGCAGATAAGATTTTCATATATACAGGGTGGGGCAAAAGTAGGTTTACAGTTATAACTATGTAAAACACAAGAGTTTATTCTTGCATTATTATTTATTAATTATTGTATCATTTTCAATATGAACAACTGTACACCTACTTTTGCCAAAACACTGTATTTGTAAAGAAAAGAAGTCAAGAATGATTCCAAGATTTTTAGACTAAGTAAATAAATAGATGGAAAAACAATGAGAGGAAAGGTTTGAAGAAGATAAGCATAGTTCAGTATTGAATGTCAGGCTTCAGGTGCTTATTAGACATCTAAGGAGAAACATCAAGTAGGTAATTAATATAGACATTGGGGATTATAGGTAATACATGAGGGAATTGTCAGAAAATAGGGAATATGTAAAGCTATGAGACTGGATGAAATCACTGCAGGAATGAGGGTAGGTTAAAATAAAAAAAAAAATACTTCCTTTCACTGAGCCCTAAAAGCTGAAGAGTTAAAAAATTTGGTTCAAATGCGGAGACTGATAATGTCACACACATACCAATGTATGAAAATGTTTATTACTTGCATAAGTCTTTCTGGGGCAGTCCTCCCAAATTGATCCAAAATGGCAAGAGAAAGCAAGGAAGGGAGACTGACTTGGGATTTTTACTGTTGTTAAGGGCAGGATTGGAGTGAGGGTTCCTTTGCATAGCTAAGGCCTTGTGTGATTTAAATCTCCTGGTTTCACCAAAAGAGGGATCATCCAACCAAGCTTTCTCACCAATTTGCTCCTTTGTGGAGTTGAAGATAAAGAGGAAGGGGTGAAGCTAAAAATATTAGTCAAATGTCACAAAATGGACTTAGACTCTATTTTAGAAAACTAGAAGAATTTACCTTTGAGTTAGGAGGTATGTCAGAAGAGTAGTAGAAAAACGTTTTGAGCAGACTGGGTCAAAAATTGATGATAAGTAATACTAGTGCTATGAATAATCACCAGGTTTTGTACTCTGCAGGTCTTTATAACCTCAGAGTAGCTTCAGTAGAGTGTGGGAAGAAAGACCTACTTAGAGTAATTTCTAGTAACAGTGAGAGGAGAAACTGGAGTCTATGAATTAGACTTTTCTTTATCCATTTTTGTCACAAAAAGAGAGAAATGAAAAGAGTGGGGCAAGCAGTTGGGGATCAAGTGAAGTCAAGTGAAGCTTATACTTTTAAGTGAATTTGATACAAATTTAGTCATCTTCCCATGAACCTCAAATTCCCCCAGCCAAATAGTCATCCATAATTAAAAGCACTTAATTAGACCTTCCAATTCAATATTGAAAGCTTAACATATTTTTTAGCTACATCACCTCCCAAAATCTAATTTAAATGATATAGTTCTATTACTGTTCTGAGAACGATGGCAGCAATTTCTCTTTCAGTATCAGATGGTGTTTTATGAAGGGACGAACAAGACTGGGGAGACGCAGACCAAAGCATGCTCATTGGATTACAGAACATCTCCCAACACAATGAGCACCAAGAATAGCAATCGTCTCTGAGTCAGTAATTGGGGTCAGATGATTAAAAGACACATTCACAAAGGTGAGAATCTCCTACATATCTGCCCCTCAAATATTACAATATGGCAGGCTGTTATGTTGCTCCTTATTGCCCATGTCCACAGAGATAAGGGATATTTATAGTCTCTATTCTAAAAAAAAGTTCAATAAATCTGGGAAGTAGTTAGGTACCCGATATGGCTGTTGGGTTCAAAAAGCGAAGATATTTTTAATTGGTCTGAAACCCAGAATGTCCAGCTGTTTCTCATAATTATACCTGGTAGTGAGACTTGGTCAGGAAGACCTTTCCAATACAGTTCACTTAAGACAACCTTCCAAAACTGAAGTAAGAGGCCCATTGTGGAAACATAATTCCATATGCACTAGCTACCTCTTTTAATTCTAGTCCTAAATTTACCATTTGCGTAAGAATTGCTTGGAATTTGAAGAAATTTAATAGTGTGAAGAATCAAGCTGAAGAAAGGGCATTTATTTCAAAGGAAGCAAAACCTTCACAATATTAATTGTAATTAATATTTCTATAGTTATTCAAAATGAAAAAGCAAAGAACAACAAATTTTTCTAGATAAATAAAAATTAAGTATGGGTCTCAAAAATAATGAATAACAGTTTAAAAAATAAAGTTAAGCAGAAACCTGGAATAAAAATAATAAAATATATGATAGTAGAAAAATATGAATTTAATTTACACATGTGTTTAGCTCTTATTTAAGAGCTAAGTAAGATATATGCAAATATCCCCATTCTGATATGTGGCTTGTAAAAATTTTATAATATCAGAGAAAATTAGAAGCTACAAAAACATTGAGAGGAATGAAATCAGCTTATGCTATGAAAGTATGAAAGTCAAGCTATGCTCAGACTTCATCAGCCACGCTGAAAGTTAAAGAAGTGAATCGATGGTTTTACTGCCCACTGAACACTGATTCTACCTAAATATCAACACTGTAAAATTATCAAATATAAAGGCTTTTTTTAATTGTTCAAAAATTCAAGCATTACTTTCCATTTTTTTTTTGTCTAAGTTGGAATAAGAAAATAGAAAAAGAGAAGACTATTTTAAAGGACAAAGCCAAGTACCCATACCAAACTTGATAATATGAATATGAGGGATGAAAAACTGGAGTGACTGAGGCCTCAACTTTAGCGCTGTGCTGCCTGCTGTACTTCTTACTAGTTCTGTGATCTTCATCAAGTAGGTTCACCTCTCGGTGCCTCAGTATCATCATTTTTATAATAGATAATAATTGGATCTACCTCTGAGGGTTGTGATGATTCAGTGAGTTAATGTGTGAATTATAACTGTGCTTTTATTTATGGGTAGTACTATACTATCCATAAATAAAAAATATATTAGCCATCAGAAATGAAGTAAATGCCCTGGCCAGGTTGCCCAATGGTTGAAGTGTCATCTCATTCATGAAAAGGCTGGGGATTCAATTCCTGGCCAGAGTGCATACCTAAGTTGTGGGTTCAAACCCAGGTCTGGTAACCGACCAATATTTCTCTCACATAAGTGTTTCTCTCTCCTCTCTCTTTCTCTCCTTCCTCCCTCTATCCTTCCCTCCCCTCTCCTCCTCTCCCTCTCATTCCCCTTTCCTCTCTCTCTCATATCAATAAAAACATACCATTAGGTGAGTATTTAAAAAATTGAAGGAAATGGACTTAGAATGTTAAGTGTATAAAGGAATATATAAGGGAATGGATAAAAGGAGAAGGAAGCAAAACTGGAAGACTGGTAAAAACTCATAAGATTTATTTACACAATGAAACAGATAGAAATATTCTTCATTTATGTAATCTTTCTCTAATATGCAGAATATGTGGATGGAAATGGGGGGTTGGACTAATGGTGTAATTGACTGATTGGAAACTATATATTAGGTAAAAACTTGTGTCAAGATATGTACTATAGAGGACGAGTCCAGGCAATTTCTTAATTTCTCACTGGTAAAATGTGTCCAATGGATACAGTATAGGCAGAAAGAAGATGAGCTTGCTTCCTGGTTACAGCAGTTTCTGGCTTCAACCGACTCTATCTGCTAACACAGCTGTCTAAGAGAAAACAGTTTCTGACTATAGTAGAACTCACTCCGTGCTCAGGAATTTTGAGTTAGGCACTCAGCTGGGAGTTCCTGTCTGTAGGAGCTCCTTCAAAGTCAGTAAGCCCAGAGTTCATGGACGTACCTCTCCTCAGACTCCTCAAATATAGCAAGGCAAAGAATGGGAAGCTTCCTCATATCTAGAGTTTATGCCAATCAACAAGTTTTAATCATAATATACTTAACATTATTAGTTTTTATTTCTTTGACATTTCATAGAAAATTTATATTTTCAGAAATAAATGTTTTCTCAAATTATAAGTATAATAAACATAAATTTTACTAGCATTAACATACAAAAGTTATGATATAAAAGAAATATTGGACAGATAAAAAGACAACAAAAATAGAAAAACAAGAATGAAATTTTTATCTTACTCAATGGGCTAATGACACATAATATTTGATTTTGATATGTAAAGAAATAGCAAGTTATATATATATGTAACTTTTAAATTAACCAATGGAAGATTGAATAATGAAAGTGCAAGTAAAAAATTAGAATAGGGGATAAAGTGGGTTAATGTCAGTTAATCTCTTACTCTTCATAGAAAACAGCCATCAGTAACTGGTGTGGAGGAGAGAGGGAGAAAGAGGATAAGACCCTTATTTCAGCCAACTGGAATGACACTTTAAGAATCTGCATTGTTTGGTATTCACTCAGGTAGAGCAAGCCAACTATACAGCAGGGACTACTACCAAAATTACTTAACCATTTCACTTTATGAACTCCAGGGAAAGAGGAAAGATTTGAACAATGAAAATAAAACATTAAGCATCTATACTGTCATTGTGAGCTAAAACACTGAATTAATACTCTCAGTTGATTCATCAAGAAACCATCCACACTCAAAAAGTATATTTATGACTTGTAATATATATATATATAACTTGCACTATATATATTCTCTATATATAGAACAGTATATATATACTGTGTGTCTGTATATACACACACACGGATCAAAAGAACAAACCATGAGGAATCAAATGCTCAAGATGATCTTGAAGTAAAATTGCTAGTTAACGAGTTGTGTTGAATAGTTTCTTCAGCAACACTTATAAACTGCTTCAGACGTACTGGCTGTTTCAAATGAGCCACACAATGGTGAAATGAAGATGAAAAAAGTCACTTCTGAACCACATTTGGGGGACTGTGTTAATGTGCTAAATGACACTATACACAGTTTTCTTGATGAGACCATTTGAACATTTGCTAATTTCGACTACAATTTAACAGTCACAGTAGACCTACTTTCACTGAAATTTGTTGTGAGGTTAGTAATGAATTAATTCTATCTGTAGTAGGTAGAGGATTAAAGAACTAATTTTGACTTAAAATAGCTGCCAATCCTATTATATTAACTATCAACATTTTGGCTCCCCAAGAAACCTTGTAAACTATTTTAACCTCTCCCCACCCGGGGGGAGGATTAAATTTAAAGTGAAAGAACACACTTAACTATCTCTCAACACATCAAGTATAATTGTGTATATAAATTTTATATTTTATGTACCACTCCTAAGTGTGATATCTACAAATTTATTAATATTTTAATTTATTCCCACACCATTTGTACTAAAGTAGTTGTAACTTTAATATTGCACTAAAATGTTTCATAATTTAAATAATTATAGATAAAAATGAATATTAGTATCTCTATCTTACAGTATATTACTTAATATTTTGAAAAAATATATTTTAATAGCAAATGCTGAAATACATGCATGGGCCCTTTAAATTCTCATTTTGATAATTTTTGAAAATCATAGAAAAATAACATGAAGTGTATGTAGACGAAGTTGTCATTTGTTACAAATTTGTCATTCCATAATGTGCCCTTATATTTGTGCTTTAGTCTGCACAGATCATGGTGCCTATATAATTCAGTTGCTGTAAATTTAAAACTAGTGTTTCTCAAACATTGTGACCAATCCCCAACAATCTGAGATTAAACAGTTGTATCTGCAACTTCATGTTAATAAAACTAATTTTAAAGAAAGTATTAAAGGGCAATCTGCAATGTTAACTGTAATGTTATTAATACTGCTTAATCAGTTATATTTGGTGTATGTGTTACTTTATATCTTATCAGTTTTATAGTTGGGAGTTGGGAGTCTTATCAATAACTCCATGACAGGCACAGTACTCAATGAATAACAACCTATCCTCAGTATTTTATGTAATTTCATGTGATCTTGTCTACAGTTTACACTCTCTATTTTTAACTAATCCAATAAATTAATACAGAAAATGTCATCTGTTATTAGGCATATATATATTATCCAATTATTTGTCTCCTTCTTTTTACTTCCAAGAAACATTTATAATATAAATGTTAAATTCTCTATATCTTATTTCATTCATTAGGCATTTCATATTTTATGTTGCCATACAAAACTAATTCCATTTTATTTTAAAATAAGTATTTTTAAAATACTAACCATGTCTTAATGAATTTCTTAGGAGGTTTTTTTTTCATTTCAAATGATTTAATATTTTCATTACAGTTTACATTCAATGTTATTTTGTGTTGCGTGTCAGCAAAAAACAAAATTTTCTTTTGTGTTTTCTGTACAGCATAGTGGTTAGACAATCATATACTTTACAAAGTTACTCCCCCCAGAATTTCTGGTACTCCCCAGGCACTGTCCATAGTTACTACAGTGTTACGGGCTATTTTACCTATGCTGCACATGCCCAGGACTATCTGGTGGCTGCGGATTTGTACTCCTTAATCCCTCCGCCTTCAATCCCCTAACCTCCCTCCCCTCTGTCGAGCATGAATCTGATCTCTGTATCTATGAGTGTGTTTCTATTTTTTGTACATTTATTTTGTTCTTTAGATTCCATATGTATGTGAAATCATATGGTATTTGTCTTTCTCTGCCTGACTTATTTCTCTTAGTATAATATCTTGGAAGATCTTTTTTGAGAATATGATCATGTCCACAAACACTTCCAAGATAATGTTATATCTTTTCCCTTTGGATTCTTATAACCATATAAGAAGTTTCCCATCCTCTTTTGTGGGTAATACACATAGTTTAATTTATCATCATCTAACACATGTTGCCAGAGTTCCCAATACAGCGTAGAGGACTTGGTGCAAGGATGCTCAGATTGAATCCTTGCTTCATTCTTTAATAGTTCTGTGACCTAGGAAAGTCATTAAATTTCTCTGTCACTTAGTTCCTCATCTGTAAAATAGTATGAGAAGAAAATGACTTAGTATACATGAAATATTAAAAGATCTTGAAGATTTACAGACCTATTTTTTAGGATGCTACAATTATACAATTGCAAATACAGAATCATAGAACATTAGATATAAACTCATGCACAAAGGAGTAATCATTTTTATCATTTAAAATTGAAAATGTATCTATAAATATATTTTACTCTTATTTAATCAGTAGCACCTTAACAGTTTTAAGATTTAGAAACCAAAAACCATATCAAAGCATATATTTTAGTGTAACTTCTACTTATGATCTCAAAGTTCAGTTACAGGTCAAGAAATACTGTAAATGGTTCTTACTTTTAGCATCTCAAAAACAGGAAAAAGTTTAACATTTATCAGCAAGTGAGAATTTTGAGAATAAGTTGAAAGCTGTGGCCTTTAAATTTCAATAAAACAGCTACTGGCAAGAAAAAAATATAAAATAGCTAATATTTGGGAGATGCCCCCCTAAGAACTATCTCATCCTAAAGGAAAATCTCATCCTAAAGATGTAGAATATCCCCAAATCCAAACAAGATGACTAAGAGTATACTAACTAGGAAAAGATGATTATTAAACTTAAAGTTATAACCTAATCACTGTTTGTTATCCCTCAAGAAACCTCCTAATTAGAATTCAGTCCCATGCAGACTTACACCAGGCTGGGATGCCAAGAATGGTGAACATCGGTGTTCCAGTCTCTCAGAAACCAATGGCATAGTAAACATAATAAATTGCCTATTGACTTAATCCTAAAGCTCCCGTGTTCTTAACATTAAGAATATCAGTCCATGAGTCTGATTGATTAAAATAAATATATAATTGATTTGAAAATTAGAAAAACCAAGTAAACGCTCTTATTTCATAATAGATATTTAGGGTAAACCTAAGACAAACCATTGGGTTTGTAAATTAATATATTAACATTAAATTTTGTCTATATTTGTTAAGGAGGATGCACTTTTCTAATCAGGTTTACATGAACCATCCACAATATTAAAATATATCTTGCTGGTCCTGATATCAATAAACAAAGTATCCCAATAAGGAGGAACTTCTATTAAGAGACTGAGAAGTCAATTTCTGAGAATTGGGGGCTTTAGTAATATTGATGACAATTTTGGTGAGTTACAGACAGCATGAAAGATGTTACTTATGAGCTATTATGTCAACAGAGTTTTGAAAGAGGAGTAAGGTTATAACATTAAAAACAAACATTCTGTCCTCCACCACCTCCTGTAAAAAGATGCTATTATCTAAAAGGGTATGTTCCATGATTTCTAAAAAAAACTAGTAACAATGGACATTTTGTTATAATAAATCCTGAAAATAATAGATATAGCAGGCAAAACTGTTAAAGTTTTGGAAGGTTTGAACAACATATTCAATAGTTTATGAACTGTTCTAATAGAAATATCTATAACACTGTTCTGCTCCCCAAAAGACATGGAAAATACATGTTTTTTCTTTTAATTTAAATATATAATCATATACACACACGAGCGTATAAGTAGGGTGTACAGCATGATGTTTGGATATACAGACACAGAGCTAATGATCACTGTAGTCAAGCTAATTCACACAACCTGAATAGTTACCACCTGAGACTAGGGTGTGGGAAGCCCCTCCATTTCCTAAGACAGGCAAGCTAGAAGCCAGTATCCAGAGTAGCAGCTGCTAGATGTGCATCCAATTCCTTCCTTTCTAAGGGAGAACCTGGGAGCCGGAGTTTGTTGCCGACTCACTCTGCATTATGCTGGGCAGAACACTCTCATTCAGAATACACGCACTTCCCCACCATTGCTTTGCTGTCATACCCAGAGGACAAGCAACTGCCAGGCCTCATCGGCTCTTAGAGATCAGTAAGAGGCTTGTCTCTATCTCTGGAGTAAGTACCCACCTGCCATTTCAAATTCCCAGAGGACCAGTGATTCCTGCCTCTCAGCTCCCATACTCCCAGGGACAAGCTGGTTAGAAGAAGCGACCCTGGGGACATGTTTGGAAAAGCTACGGTATGAGATGTGTGGTTTAACCCTTCCAGGAGAAAGTGGGAGGCTGGGCTTTACTGCAGGAGCTTACCCATGAAGGGCCTTGTAGAATCAGTGAAAGTGTCCCATGTTCGCTGTAAACTCAGAGGCGCTAGAAAATACTAGGCCCACCCAGACACCTGCTAATCAGAAGCCAGACCCCCATGCATCAGCTGGAAGTCAGTCTAACTCCTCGGGTAAAACAGAGTCCTATCTAAAATATTTTCCCTGAAAGGGGAAAGGGGCAGAGGGAACCCCACCGACACTACCCAGTTTGGCCTCACCCTTCAGCTCCTCCCACCATCTATCACAAACCTGCTGTGGGTGGCGACGTTCTTACCTTACTCTGGCCTCACCAGAAAGGTGTGAAGGCCTCAGAGGACCCAGTCAGCAGCCAAAGGTAGGCGAGTTAAATGTGCAGTCCAGCTCTTCCAAGGAGAAGCAGGAACCTGGGCCTTACTGCACGGTGCTCTGGCTCCAGGCTGAGAAGCAGTCCTTGCTGCCAGACCTGCCTGTCCTTCCGCTGATTCAAACAGGCTTCTTTGTTCGAGGTGGTTCAAGAGACTACTGAACATCGGCCCTGGCAGCTGCCAGAAATAGGTGAGGTAGGGGTCAGTCCTTCAAGTAGTAAAAGTTGATGCCTTTGTTACGGAAGAAAGAACTCAAACGCAGTGGAGATGGCGGAACACGAGCCTTTATTCACGTGAGTGGGCCCAGAGGGGGAAGTCTCCAAATTCTGAGCCCCAACCTTGGCTGAGCAAGGCTTTTATGGCTCTCTGGATGCCCTATCCTATGTGGCAGAAGCAGGAGGTACAGAAGCTGATGCAAAAATAACTCTAGTGTTGAGGTGTCCTTATCCGAAGCTGGGTGTACAGAAGCCAAAGCTGAAGTTAGCTACTACACCTTGAATGTGCAGTCCATTCTCTTTACTCCCTAGGGAAAAGCTGGGAATTAGGGGTTCCTTCTAGATTATATGGCGCTGGGCCAGGGCTGGGGCTTTTGATGAAAGCGTATCTCAGCTTTTCTTACATATTTCATGAGAATGTTTCTCAGTTGCTGGTTGTGGAGGAAAGTATCAGCCGGTTTCCTTTCTTTCCTTTCCTTTTCTTTTTTCTTTTCTTTACTTTTCCTTTCTTTTCTCTTCTTTTTTCTTTTATTTTCTCTTTTTCCTCCCCTCAACCCCCTCCCCTCCCTTCCCTTCCTTCTCCTTTCTCAGAGATAATTGGTTCTGGTGTAGCTCTTTAGCCCGTACAGATCTCTTTGGAAGGAGGAAGAGTTAGGAAACTCCTGTTTTGCTGTCTTGTTGATGTTTCTCCCCCCAAACTTTTCAGAGACACATGTAGCATTTATAAAAATATATTGATTCTAGGTTGCAAGAAAGTTTCATCAAATTATAAAGTATCAACTCCACACAGAGAAACATTCCTTGACTGCAGTATGACGTTAGCAATTCAATAACAAGCATGTTCCACCTGAAACCTATATAATTGTATTGACCAAGGTCACCCCAATTAATCCAATTAAAAAAGAATCAGGAAAAATAGACGTTCTTAAATCTATAGATCTGGAACACAAAAATGTATTTATGAATAGTGAATGTAAAATATTTTATAAAGTACTTAAATTAATTATGATTAAATAGCATCACGATTGTAAAGTTTAATGAAGTTAATAAGAACTTGGAAGGGAATTTATATTATTAAATTTGTTTTAGAAAATAGAAAATATTAAATATTAATGGGAGTTTTGCTAAACATGTTGGGAAAATATGATCAATCAAATAAATTGTAGAAAGGAAATTGATAAAAAATAAAAAATAAATTAAAGATTAATTAACTGCTCATAGAGTTGATCAACAAAACAAGAAGCTATTTTAAAAACTAATAAAAAAATTAGTACAATAAAATTAAAAGCAATGAAAGAAATCACAAAAGATGCTTCACAAGCTTGGTTTATTCTACAATTTGAAATCTTGCTATTGATATTATAAAAGAAAACTTAAATGCATTTAAAGAAGCAGAAAAATATTTGGCACATATGAAAAAGATAAAAGTAATTCTTAAACAATACAATGCTCAGAAAAATTAATGGCACAAAGTGTTCATAAAGAGAAATATAGTTAAAATTAAAATTAAAAATCTAACTGTCATATGATCCATAAGTCGCACTTCCGGGTATATATGTGAAGGACATGGAATGTGTATCTCCAAACTCTCTGCACTCCTGTCCCTACAGCAGTATTCATCACGATGACAGCCAAGACAGATGTGAAACCAGCCTCTTCCCCTTTATGCATGAATGGATAACAAAAATGTAGTGTAGACATATGGAATGAAGTAGTATTCAGCAAAAAATAAAAGATGGAAATCTTACCATTTGCAACAACATGGATGAACCTGGAGGCCATTATGCTAAGTGAAATGAGAGAGAGAAATACTGTTTGATTTCACTCATACGTGCAAGCTAAAAAAGATGAACTCATAGAAACAAGAGTAGCATGGTGGTTGTCAAGGGGTAGGAGGCGGGGGAAACAGGGTGCTAACTTTCGGTTACAAGATCAGTAGGTTCTGTGGAGCTACTGTACAGCATGGGGACCACAGTTAATGTTGTATACATGAGATTTGCTGGGAGTAAATGTTAAGTGTGCTCATCTCACACACACACAAAATGTAACTATGTGAAGTGATGTGTTAATTAACTTGCTTGTGGTAATCATTTCACTTTATACGTACATTTATATATTTATAAAATCATAATGTCATACACCTTAAATTTTACAATTTCATTTATCAATTACACTTCACTAAAGCTGGAGAAAGAAAGCCCTCGGTAATTCTGATGCCTGCACTCAAGGTTGAGAACCACAGTTAGACATTTTAATTTACATTGGTTTAAGTCATAATTTACACTTTTGAAATTTGTATAAAATACTTTGTAATTCACATGTAAAATGCATACAATTTGAAAACTAAAACTACTTGTTTAAATAAAAGAAATTGAAGTCAATACATAATTGTTGCATATGCTATTAAGCAAAATCTATATGATGATGGAAATTAATGATGGTAACTATACTTTCAATGAGCATTGTTACACATGGGACAGAATTTAGAGTTAAAAATGTTATAAAAATCAATTTAGCAAATTATATTAAGGGTTAAAAGAAAATTTGATAAGATTTGTAACATTAATTCTCAGTAATCTACTAAAAAGAAAAGGCTCTTACAGTGATTTATCTACAAAGTAGTTAATAAGACATTGCTTATGATAATAATAGGATAGAAACAGTCTAGATATCCCCAAATGGAGGAATAATTAAATAAATTATGGTACATGGATATTAGGGTGGACATTTGTGAGGGACTACCCATCATTCATTATTTCTTTTTCCTTTGTAAAAGAATTACTGATTGATTTTTAGAAAGAGAGGGGAAAGGTGGGAGAGAAAGAAACATCAATTTCTTGTACCATTTATTTGTGCATTCATTAGCTGACTCTTACATGTACCATGACAGGAGATCAAACCCTTAACCCTAGAACATAAGGATGATGCTCTAATCAACTGGGCTACATGGC
Source organism: Anoura caudifer (assembly GCA_004027475.1). Lineage (NCBI taxonomy): Eukaryota > Metazoa > Chordata > Mammalia > Chiroptera > Phyllostomidae > Anoura > Anoura caudifer. Next base: position 156,425 of record PVKU01002609.1, on the reverse strand, counting down.
CAGGGCCTCTTTTTCCCTTTTTAACATGACCTGGATATCCCCCTTTTAATAATATCTATATGTTTTTTTGGTGTGGGCCCTGATTGGCCTAAATTTTCAAATATATCTAAATGGACAGAAATCAGACATAAGCCAATAAGTTCCATCATTTTCTGTAAATACAATGATTGGTTCAATGTCAATGTGTCAGGTATTATGTTCAGCTATATAGAACTGAGAACTGGAAAAATAGTGTCACAATTAAATACGTACCATTAAAACAAGACCAGAGCCAGGCAGGCCAGGGCTGTTGCAGTGTCTCTAGCATCCATCACAACAGTACCATCCTTCTTTCTTTTCTCAGCATCTTTAGTAAAAACTATGTTTCATACTTTTCTTCATAGTATGAAAAAAGTTCCAAATTTGCAATGCCACAAGCAGCACCATCCCCACCTTTATCCAGGATGAACGTAAAAGGGCAAAGGGCAAAATATGCATTCCATTGAGTCTCCCACACTTAAAAAAAAACTTCATTTGAAATCACCCAACAACTGCTGCTTATAACTCATAGGTCATGTGCCCAGGAAGTCTAGGAAATATTATTTTTAGTTATTCGATGTACTGTTAGTAAACAAAAGGAGGAGACCAGGTAAGGCAGTGGTTTCTCACAAAGGGAGGTATCAAAAATGAGTTGGTCCTGACAGAGTTCAGATGGAAAGTTTTGCTCTATGTTTTTAAAGATACCTTAACTATAATTTTTGTATAAATCAAATAATGCTTGATTAGTATCTATCGTCAGTGCTCAATCATATTCTTAGTTGTTTTCACTGATAGAGAATAAGAATATAAAATTTAATATTTTATAAAAATAATTGTCCCTATACAAATAAGCTATATAAAATTCACTTAAATGGCAATCCATGAACATTATTTTTTTTTATTCCAGAAACTGTTCACCTTCCATATATGTGTATAAATTATTTTAGGGAGTCAAATATGCCTTGGATATAAGTAATTTATCACCCTCACTCTTTAGGATGATGTGCAGTCATGGGAAGTTAAGAATTTGTAAAAGGGGTTTGGAGTTTGAGTCCAAATCCCATATTTACTAATTTTAAGCTCCTATTAAGTATCTAACAATTCTTTTAAATTTACAAAATAGAAGTAATTATGAATATTCCCAGAGGATCATTAAAATATTAAAGAAAAACTATTTGAGAGTTTAAAAAAACATCCAGTTATGTACATATGTTTTGAAATATTGCTCTTTTAGTATTTTTTCCCTCTTTATTCACCTCTAAAGGACAATGTTGACTTAGCCTAATTAATGTAATATCATGTAACCTCAGTTTTATTCTACACTCTACTGAAATGAAATTTTGTTTCACTTATACCTGAGAAACACTCTGGTGCCATTTCTGGAGCAGGAACAATGGGAAATGCCAGCCCTAGGCATGGCTCTAACAGGCTGAACTCTCCCCAAGCATGTGGCAGGCAATGCTTCAGTTGAGAGATCAAAGCACAGTGGATGGCCTTTCTTTGGATGACTTCCCCAGATGCTTAAGGTTCTTAAAAAGCTGTTTCAATCCAGGCATGGAGGGTCTCCCAAATTGTGAATTCTTCAAATTGTGGATTCTGCGCAATGTCCTCAATGGATTTTTTTCCTCACACCAATTGTCCTTTAGATTAGGCATGACAGCTAGGATTAGTCTATAGATTTAAAGAAATTAATCTGGAACTAAAAGAAAACATTCTGTGCACTAGTAAAACAAATGCTATAAATTAAATCAGAAGATTCTAAATGATGGAGCTAGAAGGGACCTTTGAGACTGCATAGCCCATTGTCCTCATTTTACAGATGAGGAATCTGATGATGTTGTATTTTGTTAAGCTTCTCATGTCCCTATTTCTAAAATTGCCAAAAATGTGGTTGATGAGGAGCAAAGAGAATTTTACAGACACATTTTGAGTATGACTATTTTCAACTCTATCTTTGAGTATAAAGCAAAGTATATTACCTTTATTCAAAACTCAGTGAAAATCTTTATAATCTATAAAGTAATACTCCCAAATTTAAAATATTATATATTTTTTCTTTTATGAACATTTTACTCCAGTATTGTTTTTATTAATATTTTAAATTCAGACACTTGCTTGAGTTCTGGCCAAATCTTATTATCGATGCAAATCCACTATATCAAAGTAAAAATACTCTATTAAATATTCATTTATTCATCACTTATCATTTATTCATTCATTAATTAATCAAGATCCAGTGTATATTTACAATATGTCTATTACTGCTCTTGTATTGTACTAGACAGTGAAGCTACAGAAACAGAAAAATGACTCTTACTGTCCTAAGAAGAGAGTATAGTACAGGTATTAAGAAAACTAGCTCTGGAACTACTCTGTCTTATATTTAGTTTGAATGTTGTCTTCACTACTGTTTATCTAAGGGATATTCAGCAAGTTACTTAACTTCTGTTGTGACCCTTAGTGTCCTCATCTGCGAAATTCTCATAACACTATCTACTGCATAGGAGTTCATGATGATTAAATGAGGTAATACATGCACAGTTTTCGCTTACTGCCTGGCAATTACTAATCATAGCATTGAAAACTCCTTATCTGGTGAGAGATACATAGAATTATACCAGTACTCATAATGTGATAAAATAAGATCTGAGAAAGGTATGCCCTTTCATATGTCCCTGAAAAATGTATTTCTGCCCTTATGAAACATGGGACCAGATCTATGGTTGAAGGAGAAGGCCTCTGTTCCCTGAGAAGTTACTGTTGGACTGCTTTTCTCACAGATTTTTTGTAGTTACTTGGTGGTGATTTAGGAGAAACTTAACATACAAAGTACATGTTTCAGACAGAATTATGCATTTGGATTTGGAATGATTGCCTTAGCAATCAAGATAGCTTGAACTTACCCTGAAGGCCAATGTTATGAAGGTATACTGTTAGTATAATGAAGCTGAGAAATTATGTAGAAAAGAGTGCAAAAGAGAATATTTGAGAAATATTTAGAAGTGGAATAATTATACTTAGTTGCTGATTGTACATGGAAAGTGGGGGAGAGAAAAGATTTGGGTAAAAATCTTCTGTTTCCTCAACTTTAAAATAAGTAGCTGAGGATTGAAAAAAATTACTGAAATGAGAAATCAGGAAAAAGACTGGACTTGATAAAATGGTGAGGCCATGAATCTGCCTGTGTTTCACATGAGTCAAATTTTCCAAATGATCTGTAGTTCACTAGAGAAAAAGATAACAAAGCTGGATATGAATATAAAGATATATATTCATTGTGAAGTGGCTAGTAGTCATGGGTGGATGAAGTTATTCAATGAGAAGACAAAAAATGCTTTGGTCAAGTCCAAGATTAAAAGTTTTGGGAGGATTGAAGAGATTAATCAATTAATGAAGCTGCCATAGACATTTCAGACATAGTAAGATAAAGGAAGGAAGTAGTACCTAAGATACCTAACATTTAATAAACACATACCACAACCTGAATTGTTTAAATGCTAAAATTTTAATTCTCAAAATATCCTGTGAGATAGTTATTGCCATTTCAAAAATGAGAAGGCTGAGGCTCTAAACAATATTTTCAAAATCACACAGCTCTTATAGGGTGGGACTGAGATAACACCAACTTGACATCAAAGCCTCATGTTTAATCCCTTATTTTACAACCAGGAAAGTAGTAAGAATACAAAACAAAGAGTGACAACACATGAACCACAAGAGGAGTAAGTGACTTTCCTCATTGCTTTATTCTGAATAGGTTCTTACATCTTCTAGTTTAATACTTCTACATTCATCAATTCTACTTTTTCATCTATCCATTGATTTCATCTTTAAGGTACTTTTCATTTCTATGCATTTTATTTGGCTTGTTTATAAATCTTCCTCATCATTTTTAAAGGGTTTTTTTTTATTCTATCTGGAAATTTCAAACATGTATACTCTTTCTTGAACCATCTGTTGCAATAGTGATCTACCATGGGTCCTTAAAATTCTTGCCAGGTATTCCAAAAAATGAAGTCTCTGAATGCTGTTAATTGGACCATTGATTAGGCTGCATTTGTAGTGAGTAATCATGAGGGATGAGGCAACATCTCTCTCCAGACAAAAATCAGGCATCCTTTTGTTAATTATAAAAGTGGCGAATCTAGCAAGTTCTCCATTAGCATGACCCTCTGTATATGCAAGCATTCACCAAAAGCACTGATCCGTTTTTGCGGAACTCGTGGGACAGGCAGAAGCATTGTGAACATTACGCTGACTTGCGGTGAACATCTTACAGTTGTGTTTGCACTAAATAAGCCACTGTGCCTCTGACCCAGAAATCCATATCATGTCTTCTCCCATTGTAATAAACTCGCCTTATGTCTTGTCTATATATGTCTAACATCTACTACAGCAAACGAAATACATAATACACCTCTGAATAATCTTGCAACAAAGTGCATGCTGAATACATATTTTATGCTCCTGTTTTAAAAAAAGAGATTGGTAATGTCATAAGGCAAATATATAACAAAGTTGTGTAATTAAATGTAACTTAATTATTTTATTTTAAATAATCCTGTTTTTGTTCATATTAATTATTTTCCCCAAACTGTGGCACTACTCTGCAAATTTAGGATTTTCTGCAGTGAATATTATTGGATTTTTAACCACTTTTGTCTAAAAATTTAGTTTGTCTTAGAGCTGGTACAAGATAGAGTTAACTGCAATGAAATTATTATAAATACTGAATATGGACAAGTTAGATTAAAATAGTTTGCTATCTCATAGAAAAATAAATAAAAGCTGTACTTATACGTGAATAATTTCTAGAGAAGGTGATTTATTTGGAAATAAAATAAGTTTAATTTGATTACATATCAAATTAATTAGATACCATTTTTAAAAGCCCAATGCATAATACTTTAACATAAATTTATTCAAAAATTTCCATTCATATAGCACATGGGCCCTGATAATGAATAAATTGAGTTACATGAACAAACTGAAGTAAAGTTCTAGTTGTAATTTAGGTAACTTAAAATATAATATTTGTTGTCAATTTATATATTTTTAAATCTAAGAAAAATTCATTTGATACATAAAGTTAGGAGAACAAAAAATTAATCAGTTAATCACTTTGCTTTCTATAGAAACAGATCAACTTTATCTCATTGTAAATTCCTTTGTACCTATTATAGATCTTGGCACATATTAAATATTACTTTTGAAAGTAAATAATTCTGTTTTCATGGGTGGTTAGCAACAAGCAGGTTCACATCATGCCCTAATACTGTGTAGGTGTATATGCCTTTAAAATAAAATACCAATCTGATTTGCACTGATTAATTTTTTATTATTTGATACTTTATTTGGTGCTCTATAAAGTCTGAAAGCCTCAAAGGTTTGGTTTGAATGGTATCCAAACATAAAGCAGAACGCAGTGAGTTTGATCTGAAATCCTCAAAATCAAAAGTTCCCCTGGCCAGAAATCCTACATTTTACTGTCTAACTGTGGATTGCAATGGGAAATTCCTAAAGTATTGCTTTTATTCCTTTCTTCTAACATTTTGAAGGGCATTTGAGGACTTAATTTATGGCTTTGAGGAAGTGAGTCTGGATGTTAACAAGCAAAGATGAATTTAAACATCTAATCACAAATGTTCCTTCAAAGACACACCTTTGATACCTGCTCTACTTGTTGAACCCTTTTATTAAGTGCCTAGATTATATGATCAATAGAGGAGAATTCTTCCAAGTCTAGGTTTTTCATTCATGTGGCTTTATCAGAATTGTTCTATGATCTGTCACTCATGTATCACACAAACTTTTTATGATAAATCCAAGGTAGATTGAAATTATACTTATGTAACTCCAAAATTGTAATTAGATATTTGAAATGCTCATGAGATGGAGATAATGTATAAAAATGTATAAATATCAAGTCTTTTTTTTATAAGAAGCCAAATCATTAGAAATATAGAATGGAAGATAGGATTTAATTGAGTAAACCAGGTAGCTAGCTTAGAAATAATCTCACAGTTGGGAAAGGAAATACTTTGACTTACTAAACTCATGTACTAACATACTTAATTGTTGAAAAGCAGTTTTGTAAATATTCCTTTGAAAATAGCTACAGAAATCTCTTGCCAGTCAGACCAAAACATTAGAAACATATTCTAATATCCATTGGCCCTCTTTCCTATTACTTCATCTGTTTTTCTGCTTCATTCCATTAAATTGACTCCTTCTCTCCTGAAATTAAAAAAAAAAAAAGTGGGAATAGAGCCAAGAAAAGGTACACATTGTCCTGGTAAATACATATGCAAGACAGAGTAAGAATTAAGGGGCCAAACTATAGATTAGTTGGGTAAGGGATATATATTCAAGTTGTCAGAAACTGAATCTTAGTATAGAGCTAAGTGACTGTGTTTGGTTTTTCTGAATAGTAATTTTTCAAACTTCACCAAACTTCAGAGAATATAAGAAAGTCCCTTACTTTCCTCTGTTTTGTAACAAGATATTTGCATCAAGTTGCTTGCAATGTGAATTAATGTTAAGTATTCAATATGAAAAGCAGTGTGACATTTATTTTTAAATTTCATGCTTCATGTCACTTCACCCCTCTCCTTACTAAATTACATTTGGTCACACTTTACCCACGTAAGATGATGCAGCCATGTTATATATAGAAGGGGAGCAAGTTGGTGGCAAGACACAAAGGTGTAGTGTAAAAACATTCAACATTTGTTTAAAACTGTCCAGTAAAAAATTGTAAATCTATGGTCCAAAGACCGAAATATTTTTAAGGATAATGAGGGCGATTCTTGTAATCATATATATATTTACACTGAGGATTAATGCATTTTAATTCAATCATATGCAGTCATTAAAATATTTTATATACCATTTGTGCTGTAATCATTTATGAGATTTATGCATTAAAAGGTGATAATAATTGCACTATCATTACTTACACAAAATATACATGCTGTTAATATTCTACAAGATCCTGAAGAGATGATCCTGAAGAGATAATCCTCCTACCCCAACTGCCTTTTGATACACAGACAAGAGTTTGGAATCAGGTAGTTAGGGAGCCAGAATGAAACAAAGTCTGGAAAATGTGAGGGAGGGTTCCCAATGACTGCGATGAGCCACTGTAGGCAGCTCAATTTTGTGAAGGATTATTGTTTTTCCTTAAAGGAACAGAGGATAGAACAGAGAGCATACCTGTATTCCTGATTTGGTAAGGTCATGATGAATAGAGGTGTCAATTCAATTATCTTTGCATCTTAGACCTGTATCTGGATCATATGAAAGGATGAATTAGTAAATTAATAGCTTTTGTATATTTTCCCTACATTTTATATCAAGTTTTTATGGTAGATTACTAGATATTAAAGTTTATAAACACTTTAGAACTCTGCAAAAAATTAGTAACTATTCCAGAATAAAACATTTATTAAAAGACTTCTGGTTTGCAATTCCATGCTTGGAAGTTGCCACTCTATCCTAACAAAGAAAAAGTTGAACAGATGTATATATCAACAAATTTTGGATCCATAAGAGGAGGCAGGACACAGGGTACACCAGTGGCCTAAGATTGGTGAGTCAAGAGAATTCAATGAATCTCAGGTTACCAGGGTGGAGGCTCATGAGCAGAGATAGCCTGTAACTTGTGCTGGGTAGAAAAACCTGAAAGGTGATTTTACTACACTAGCAGGGTGCTGTTAGAGTCTCACCCACTGGTTTCCTTGTTCTCTGTCAAACTCTGTTGATGATGAAACACACACCTATTCTCCAGTGATTAGAAATAGGGAAGTTGTAAATGTGGGTAAAGGATCATTACAAACATGGAGCAGTAAGGGATATCTTCACCTACAGTTACCACTATTTGTATTCAAGTTTCTTAATAGAAGCACATAGTAGATTTGGTAACTTAAAGAATTATGCAGACTGTTGCAGAGAAAATTAAAGCACAGAAAGCAAAATAAACTATCAAGTAGAAACAAATACCCTCAGTGAAAGAAACCTATAATGTCCTACAGTGAACTTTACAGATCACAGAGGTACACATGAGGCTTGCAGTGCTTCGTTTACTCAGAGCTGTGAACCTGGGCACTTGAGCAAAAAGAACATTTCAGTGGAGAAGGTTCTGCATGACTGTGTTCCTCTGTTGTGGTTTGACTTGTGCCCACCCTTAAATTTATGTATTGAAATCTTAACATTGGGGATTAAGGGTTTGACAAGAATTTTGGTGGGATACCATTCAGTTCATAATAGTATTCTTCAGTGATAGCTTTTATTTTTATTTTTTAAGTGAATTCCAAGCTCCTCACTTAGCCCACCAGTGACCAGATCCCATCCCACCTCTGCAGTTAACTTTCTGGCATCCTTTCCTTGTAACTTCTGCTCTCATGTAAACAACCTGCCATTTCCAAAAACAAGCTGTGCCTTCTCTCTCTTCCTCATACCTGTGCACCTCCTCTTTGTACTCCTGGAGATGTTTTCCTCTCTTCTGCTTTGTGTTATTCACTGTTTAGATGTTAGCTCAAATATTCTATTAAGGTGGAGGAAGAATTCCTTGCCCCTCAGGATTGCCTTAGCAGTGCTCATTCTGTGTGTTTCTCTAAGTGCCCTTTACTTATCTATATCAGAGCACTTATTCCTTTTGGACTGTATGAAATTGTCTATACTTTCTCTGATTTTGTAAGTTTATTTTGATATGAATTTTGTCTTTGTCATTATTTTATCCCAGGTAGTTAGCCTTGTAGCTTGTATAGAAGAGGTACAGTAGCCCTTATTTGCAGTTACACATGGTGCAACACATGGTTAGTTACACATGGTTGAACATGGTCCAAAAATAAGACATAGAAAATTCCAGAAACAAACAATTAATAAGTTTCAGTTTGTACACCTTTCTGAGTAGCAGGATAAAACTTGTGCCATCTTGTTCCATCCAGCCTGGAATTTGAATTATCCCTTTGTCCAGCAAATCCATGATGTACTTACAGTGAAACAAGATGTTTAGAGAGAAAGAAAGACCACATTCACATAACTTTTATTATAGTATTAAGTATTGTAGTATATAGTCTTATTGTATATAATACTATTGTATACTATAATACCATAGTATACGATAGTGTATAGTATAGTATAGTATATAGTATTATAGTATATAATACTACAGTAAATAGTATTTCATTATAGTATATAGTATATAATATTATAGTGTTAAGTATAATATAATAATTAGTCTATTTTAATTAGTTACTGTTGTTAATTTCTTACTAAACTAATTCATGAATTAAACTTTATGGTAGGTATGCATGTACAGAAAAACACAACATAGTGTATGAAGGGCCCAGTACTATCAACCATTTCAGGCATCCACAGGGGATCTGGGACTGTATCACCTGCAGATGAGGGGGGATACTGTACTTGAAACATTCTGTGTGGAAAAATGAGTGATCAGTAGAGTGAGGCCAAAACTCCTGTGGCAGTTGGGCATTGTTTGTTGGGCCAAGTTAGCCTCATTATAAGGAAATTATTTTTAATGATGGGTTAAAAAAGACTATTGCTATTATCCAGAAATACTAAGATTTCTAAATGAATTTCTAACATATTTCAAAATGTAAATCTTTATATATGATACATACAAATTTAGAGTATATGGAAGAATCTTTCTAAAATGATGTGTTCTTAAAATTTGAACATAATTTGTGTGAAAGTGAACACAAACTCATATGCATGTAAAAGATTTTGGAAACTGAAAAGCACTGTGTACATCTTTTTTACTCTTGTGAACATACATAGTTTTCAAAGAATCTGATTTCTGAAATGGTAAAGTATAAATCAGGGAAATCTCAATGCCAAAATAAAAACTTTAATATTTGGAGGGGGAAACACTTGATTAGGATTCTGCAAACATTTTGTTTAATCTTTATTATCACTTTATGTGCTCACTCAACTTTGCTGGACCTCAGATTCTTCATGTGCAAAATGGAGAAATTATGAGTTGTATCAATTTCATATGTTGCTATGGAAAATTAGTGTAATAATGTAAATAAAAAATCATGAAAATGAAGCCATAAACAAGGATTGGGCTAGGAAGCATCCTATAGTTAGGCCCTCTGGGCTAGTATAGTGCTATGGAAGCACAAAATGCAGATGAGAGGTCTAATTTAACTAACTATTAATAGAAGTGACAATTACATGGTTTCCTTTTTATGGTAATTAAACATGGAGGCAATTTAATATTTAATTTAATAAAAATTCTTAAATTAAAAGCAAGAAAAATGTGAAAACCGTAGTCCACACTTATAAGTCCATGCATTTTTATTTTTCACACAAAAATTTAGATGTATGTATATTTTCTTATTTATGTAATCATGTTTTTATAATTCCACCAATAGGTGCAGAATGCATTTCAAGTACTGTTCCTAAGTGAGGGAAGTATGGTTCAAAGTTCTTGAAGGGTATTTGTAAGATAATGAAGAAAAGATAAATGTATGGGACTCAATATTTGGTCTTCTGTTTTTATAACCTATGCTCTTTTCTGTACAATCTGTTGCTTCTGCTATGAAAAGATGACAATGACTGCATGCTGAGATGAGATGGCACAGTGGACACGGCACTCAAGAACACTAGAGTAGTGTGACTAAAGGCTAAAGTCTCAGGATTCACCACCCTTCCACCCTTGGAACAGAGACATCTGAATGTTGATATAACATAGGCAGTCATAAAATGTGTATTTTTGGGTGAAATATTTGCTTTTGTCTTGCTCCCTCTGAGTTCATGAATGTGACTTCCAGCAAAAATACTGGAAAACAAGACCTTTCAGTATGTCACATATTTAACATTCCCATCTAGATCAGGAACAAGGAAGAGAGGAGGGAATTATCCTATGCTGCCAGCTCCGAAAGCATGATCTAAATGATGTTTTACTTCAAAGAAGTATCTTAAGTTCAATATTCTATGCGGTTAGGAGTCTTAAAAACAAACAAACAAAAAGTTTCTGCAACATTTCACTTTTAAATTATATTTTTCAATGACAGTTTACATTCACTATTATCCTGTATTAGTTTCAGGTACATAGTATAGTAGTTAGACAATCATATATTTACAAAGTGACCCTGAAATATTTCAAGTGTCCATCTGGCACTATATGTAGTTACTACAATATAATTGACTGTATTCCCTAAGCTGCACTCTATATCCCTGTGACTAGTTCATATTTGTATTTCTTATTCCCTTCACCTCTTCTACCCAGCCTTCCAATCCCCTCTCCTCTGGCAATCATCAGTCTTTTCTCTGTATCTATGAGTCCCTTACTATTTTGCTTTTATAGTTCGTTCTTTAGATTCCATGTACAAGTGAAATCATATGGTATTTGTCTTCCAGACTGACTTATTTCACTGAGCTTAATACCCTCTATATCCATTTATACTGTTACAAATGGTAAGATTTCCTTCTTTTTACAGTTGAGTAGTATTCCATTGCATAAGTGTACCAATGCTTTTTTATCCACTCATCTACTGATGAGCACTTGGTCAGTTTCCAAGTCTTGGCTGTTGTGTGTAACACTGCTATGAACATAGGAGTGCATATATCCTTTCAACTTGCTGTTTTGGGATTCTTAGTATATATTCCCAGAAGTGGAATCAATGGGTCATAAGCAGCCCCATTTTTAAGTTTTCAAGGAGCCTCTATACTGTTTTCCACAGTGGCTGCACTGGTCTGCATTCCCACTAACTGTGCTCCCTTTTCTGCACAACCCCCCCCAACAGTTGTTTATTGATTTATTGATGATAGCCATTCTGACACATGTGAAGTTATATCTCATTGTGGTTTTAATTTGCATTTCTCTAATGATTATTATGTTGAACATTTTTTCATGTCTATTGGCCATCTGTATTTCCTCTTTGGAGAAATGTCTGCTCAGGTCCTCTGCCCACTTTTTAACAGAGTGGGGTTTTTTTTGTTTTGTTTTGTGTTTGTTTTTTAGCGTTGAGTGGTATGAGTTCTTTATAAATTTTGGATGTTAATTGCTTATTGGATACATCATTGGTGAATATGTTCTTCCATTCAGTAGGTTGTTGTTTTGTTTTGTTGGTGCTTTTCTTTGCTATGCAAATACTTTTTAGTTTGATGTAGTCCTGTTTGTTTTTCTTTTGTATCCTTTGCCCATGGAGATATATCAGAAAAAGTACTGCTAAGAAAAATGTCAGAGATTTCAGCCCTGGCTGGTGTAGCTCAGTGGATTGACCATGGGCTGTGAATCAAGGGGTTGCTGTTTCGATTCCCAGTCAGGGCACATGCCTGGGCTACAGGCCAGGTACCCAGTGGGGGCCACATGAGAGGCAACGGCACACTGATGTTTCTCTCCCTCTCTTTCTCTCTTCCTTCCCCTCTCTCTAAAAATAAATAAATAAAATCTTTAAAAAATGTTTAAAAAACAGTATTTAAAAAGAAAAATGTCAGAGATTTCATTGCCAGTGTTCTTCTAGGAGTTTTATGATGTTAAGTCCTTTAATCCATTTTGAGTTTATTTTTGTATATGGTGGCATAATTTTCTTTTTTGTTTTTGCTTGTATCTGTCCAATTTTCCCACCACTATTTATTGTAATAGACTATCTTTACTCCTTTGTATGCTATTGCCTCTTTTGTCATATATTAATTGCCCATTAATTAATGGGCATAAGATTTAATTTTTTATCTCTACTCTGTTTTGCTTTTGATTAAAGAATTAGCTAGCATGTTTCTCTGAGGGACTATTGCTTCAGGCTTTGGCAGAATCAAGGTCTCTGTAGGAAAAAATGGCACATTTTGTTCACCTTAGAAGCCTACAGTGGTGGCCTTCCTCCCTCCCTCCCTCCCTCCCTTCCTTCTTTTCTTCTTTTTCTCTTTTTTTTTAAATCCATTGCCAACCATGTGCCTGATTACCACAGATCCTTTGGATCAGTATCTGGGTTGGAAATTTAGCCATTTCATTTTTAACTCTCTTAGGTATTCATTTTCCTTTTTAAATACTCACCTAAGGATATGTTCATTGATCTTTGAGAGAGAGAGAGAGAAAGAGGGAGAGAGAGGGTGAGAGAGAGATCAACATGAGAGAGAAGCATTGATTGGTTGCCCCCCCCATACATGCCCCAACCACCATGGATGAAACCCACAACCTAGGTGCCCTGACTGGGATTGAACCAGGAACATTTTAGGGCATGGGGCGATGTTCCAACCCTCTGAGCCACCCAGCCAGGGCTCTCCTTGTTCTTCTTGATGCACATTATTGTTTAGGAACCACTGACCAAGGGACAAAAGTTCATCAAAAAATGAGAACCCATTTTACCCTGTTGCAAATAATTTCCATCAGGATTATTAAAACAAAACTTTAGGACTTCTTCTAATTTCCCTCTGTCCATACTGGTAAATGGTTTTCAGTCTAAGAGCCTCTTTATATTTATATAAGAGCCTCTGGAATCCATCCACATTTCTAATGAGGTAAAATCTTTTTGGTAAAGATAAGCCTTTCTCTTTATCTTTACAATCTCACTTGACAATGTGTCAAAAGAAAATCTTTCCTTGAATGAATGTCATAACTTACATAATCTAATGTAGGACTACACCTATAAAAATTGTTTTCTCCTTCTTAGGTGGCATGTTTTATCCTAAAAAATAAGCTTATAACAGGAAATATGTATGCCCACCATAGTTAAGTGTGTCTGCAAAATGATGTACTCTTATTTAGATAATAATAGATTTATGTGTATATATGCATATATTTTATTTATATCAGATACAATTTTCTCACATTATTGTATATTACAACAGAGGCTTTTACCTTAAATTAAAACTCATAAATATTGACCATGTTACATCACTATTTTTATCATTATTGAAATAAAAATATTGAATTTTCATACATACACTTCAAGAAAGGAAATCTTTTACATTCATTTGTAATCTCAAAGTCTTTAAAATGGCTGCTCTCACTTCACCCATCCCATTACTAGAAGAGCAAAACAATCCATCAGAGTTATATATTATAGCCTATAGTGCTATCTATGAATATCAACCACTGTCTTCACTCTTACAAGCAAGTAGTTAAAGAGGGTACAAAAAAAGTCTTCACACAATCATATCTGGTATCATTTCTGGACTTATCCCAAAAAGGCTTTTTTCAACTCTTTCCAAGCCATATCATTTATATTAAAATATTAATTTATTTATATTATAAATTTCCTCCTAAAAGAACTATAAGCAATACACAAGATTTGAGATGAATATCAGTAGAGAATTTATAAAATTATCTATAGTAGTTCAGCTCAAATTTTACCTTAATCATTCCTTCTAAAATTGTGCTTTCATTCTTCAAATCCATAAGATTTCCCATCATCTACTCTGTAGTATTTAGCCTTTCCTCATTCATACACCAACTTCCCAGTTATTCCTCACTCTTCCACCTATTCACAATGCAGAGCACCACACTTATCTCCAAAATTCTACCTCCTCAATTGAATAACTTCACCCAATCATTATTTAATAAGATCTTCCAATTTGATGATTTTATTTGTGCATAGTAGACACATTTTTTAAATGTCCTCTTGGAGGACAACTTGTGACAAGTGAACACTTCAAATTAGTTTTATTTGCAAAATCTTTCTTTGATGAAAATGTGGAGCAGAGACTTTTAATCTATGGCCACCAGAGTAACTACAAGATCCTCCAAATTCCTTATTTGTTCCAATATATTTGTAACATGCTTATAGAATTGTTTTCCAAATACGTATTAATAAAATGAATGCCATTAAAACATAGTATCAGTAGCTATTAGAGGTACATTTATTTAAACAAATAAAATAAAAATATTACATGAGAGGTGTCTCTAACATTTTCACCTAAAATGTTTTTGAAAGAAACCTAGATAAGGCACACCTGAAATTCCAGTTACTTCATTCTCAAATGAATGTACCATAATATTATTACCCATCACCCCACCTCACCCTAGCTCTATGTAGTTCATTTTTAGTTGACACTGAAACTGCCTTTTTCAAAAAGTACCAAAGATCAATAATAATATAAAATCACTTTGATAATTTTCCACACTATTTTTAGGCCTTATCAAGAAGATCAAGACTGAATATTTTCATATTCTCTCCTAATAGCTACAAAACACCCCTGGTCTTCTATTATTCATTCCTACCTTGACTCAAAAATCATAAAACTATGGAGAATACACAAAGCATATTCTATCCAAAAATCTCAATTACCATGAGGTAATGGAACAGATACCATTTTTGTTTGTTTATGTTTTTAAATTTCACATCATAATTGAAAACTGAGGTTAGCGGGTTTAGTGGTTTAAGCAAAAGCTACTTAATAAGATTTTCCTCCCAAATTCTGTACTGTAGAAAGGAACAGTTATGCTACCTTTTGATAGAAAGGACTTCCATTTCTATGCCTGCTTAATCCTACTTTATGAGACTTAAAAATTCCCTCCTTTGAAAACTGAAGAGGAGAATATGAGTTGTATGTAAAATGGCCTCAGCAATATTCTTGCATTTATTATATATCAGCATAGATGGCCTTAGGAAATTTGCTACTATAGCTGGGGTTCCCAAATGTTCACATCACCACCCACCCAAAGCTGATGAAATCAGTGCTATTTGAAAAGTCCCACCATCCCTAAAGAGTAAAATTTATGTGCAGAAATAAGATATGAAGATAGATCTTTTCTGTTGCTTTGGTAACTTGTGTTTATCTCACCGTATACTTTAACACTGAGAACAAAAAAGAATGTTACACGTGTAGTAGGACCTTGTATAAGATTTTGTTCTAGAAATACTCTTTGTAATTTAAGAGAAAATTTCTTTAATGTTAAAATATGTGGCACCAATGTAGAACTATTTTTCATGTTCATCTATACCAATAACTAAACAATTTCATGCTCAACTGTCATTGGCTACCCCAAATAAAACCATATCACATATTATAAATGGAGTAATTAGATACTTGGGTAACTACTCTGGTATGTAGCAATTACAGTACTTCCTTAGATGTAGTTACTCCTATCCCTGAAGTGGTGCTGGCCTTTCAGCCAAGTATAAAATGCTAAGCTTTTGTTATAGCAACACTGTGATGAACATTGTTGTTTGTAATTATTATTTTTTTCTTTTTTTAGTAACACATCATTACTTTTATTTCTGTGGCTTTGTGAATTTTATTTTTTTTACCAGTTATCCCTCGTATCCCCCTCCACCCTACAAACCACCACACTGCTGTCCATATCCATGAGTCCTTTCTCTTTTTTGCTCAATCCCTCTACCCCCTCACCTCCTCCCCTACTAGCTGTCATTCTGCTTTCCATCTATGAGGCTGTCTCTATTTTGCTTGTTAGTTCATTAGATTCCACATATGAGTGAAATAACGTGGCATTTGTCCTTCTCTAACTGGGTTATTTCATTTAGCATAATGTTCTCTAGGTCCATTTGCACTGTCACAAAGGGTAAAATTTTCTTCTTTTTTATGGCTGAGTAGTATTCCACTGTAAATGTCTCATAGTTGTTTTATCCATTCATCTATTAATGGACACTTGGACCACTTCCATGTTTTAGAAGTTGTAAATAATGCTGCAGTGAACCTAGTGGTGCTTATATTTTTAACCCATTATATGTCGTTGTCTAAATGCATGTATCAGCAAAGTCAGCTGAACTAAAGACACCTTCTCTTATATTCTGACATGATTTCTGTGATTAAGATCCAATTTTCCCCTTGGTAAAAACTAAGGAAGAAAGTTAAGATGATTAAGGCTATGTCAGCAAACAACAAAATGAATTTGGTTAATTTTTCTAAAAATTAATTGATTCAGCAAAAATAACCAATAATAGTTAACTGCATAACCAAGTTAATAAATCACTTAAAGCAATCAATCCTGTAGCCCTAAATCTGGCTTTAATCTCAAGATTAAACCTTTCAAATCAAAGTTTTTGAATTTTCCCTGACTGGAGTGTATCAGTTAGTTGGGTGTCATGCTGGAAAGAGAAAGATCACTGGTTCAATTCCCATTCACAACACATGCCTGACTTATGGGTTCATTCCCTTCCCAGTTGGGACATGTGCAAGTGGCAACTTATTGATGTTTCTCTCATACATCAGTGTTTCTCTCTCTCTCTTTCTCCTTCCCTTCCCTTCTCTCTAAACATAAACACAATCTTAAAAAATACTATATATATATATATATATATATATATATATATATATATACACATGCCTTATCTAGTGCTTGTTCTGTGTATATCCATATTTAAAATGACAAGATTCTTTTTTTCTTTCTAACTTTCTATAATAAGTGTTGTGGACTATACCTTTAGGATTTTCTTGATTCATTATTTTAGTATATTTCCAAAAACTACATAGTCTACAACCTGGTTATATAATTCCTTTACAAATAGCTATTATGTGTTGTTATTTTATTTATTCATTAACTGCATACAAGAGTTTAAAATGTCCTTTGAAGTCAAATTTTATCTCTTTTAGAGTCACCTAAGAAGTTTCATCAAGGATTGCTGAGTAAAAATCTTGGAGAAGTTAAGGAATGCACCAACGGAATCAAACTTTTGTTTTGATTTGTTTTTAGCAAGTTATATTGGATTTTTTTTCTGTACACCAAAGTCTGAGGACCACCATTCTATAACATGGTTACCCTTACCCTCATCCTAACTATGAGGAAATAAAGATGAATAGAATAAATGTCTTGCTTAAAGCCATATGATCTAGGAGCTTGGAATCAAGAGTACAGATCTTTAGATTTTCTCTAAGGCTATTATTTTGCCTACCTACCCTGTACCACCAACTCACAACTACAAAGTAGATGATATAAAAGTGTGCATCTTTTTATTTCATCTGAGCCAAAATTAACTAATGTATATTGATACAAATGCTTATTAGAGAACTAAAACTTGGATTTTGAGTAGAGTTAAATAAAATTGAAACCAAAAAGAAGACAATTCCTGTGAAAATAATTATTCATAAAATATACATCTTAAAAATTATGAATATATGATATAATCTATGACACAGCTGTATATTCTATGCAATGATTAACAATGTTTTATGCTCATTACCATGTTTTGTTGGATATCTGTTAACAAAATAATACAAATGCTCACATACACACACAAAAATACACACACCCACACACACAGACATTGAGAATTACTGTTCAACAAATTCTTTTTAAATACATCCTTTTGCATAATCTTTGTGCTTATAAAAGTATGTATCTGTACGGAAATTCAAAATTACAATACATTAAGAGAAAGAATGGCTGCAGATTTTTACAGAAAGAATTTAAGGTCTAACAAAATAGTTTCTTTACATTTGGAGAAACTCTCCTGACCTGTGTGGCTCAGTCATCCTTTAGCCGAAATGTCATGCGTTCTATTCCTGATCAGGACATGTATTATCCCAAGTCTGGGTGGGTATGGAAAGTAACCAATTGATGCTCGTTTCTCACATTGATGTTTCTCTCTCTTCCTCCCTTTCTCTCTCTAAAAAAAAGTTCTCAGGTGAGGATAAAAACAAATAAAATAAATAAATAAAACTGTAGGAACTTTGTAATAAATAATCAGTATGGGCTAGAGAATTCTATGATTCATGACCTATATCCAGTGCAAATGAAGAAATAAATAAATCTATGAACTAATTAGGGTTTTTAAAAATAACTTTTGGAGGAAAACACTAAAATTTAGAATCAACTAATATTAAATAAAGAATAGGGATACAAAATAGGGTTTGACAAAAAATAAATAATAAGAATGCAATTTTTAACAAAAGCTATTTTTTAATATTTAGTGACATATATTTTTCTTTTTTCACATCTTTTTATTGTTGTTCAAGTACAGTTGTCTCCATTTTCCTCCCACAACTCCCCCCACCCCAGCCATCCCCACGTTCCTTCCCTTGATCCTACTCCCCTTTGGTTTTGTCCATGTGTCTCCTATATATGTTCCTGAAAATCCTGTTATATTAGAATTAATGGAAATGATAATAAAAGAAAATAAGACATATGGTGAAGGGTAAAGAAACAAGCAAGGGAAACAAAAATTAAAGGCAGAATAGAGAAAGATGTAGGATATCATAAAGTTCTATTGTGCAAAGTGAAACGCTAACATAAGATAGACCAGAGAGCCTGTTTGAGAGGTAAAAGTGGGCAAGAAGGTAAGGTGCCGTGACATTTATGTAGTCAGACCACAGGTGGAGAGGACCAAAAGCATGAGAACAGCTGGGGGACTCCTCTTGCACTGTGGACAGGAGCACACTAGGTACTGGCAGTCGCAAATCCGATAGTAAGTGGAAAGATGAAGGAAAAAGTCAAGGATGTTTAATTTACATTTCCTGAAAATGGTTGAGTAGAGTTCTATTACAGATCAGTGCCTCACTTCTGACACAGAGAAGTGGTGACATAGAAAGAAAGAAAAAAAAAACATACACAGTGAGAAATATGAACATGAGAGAGGGAAAATAGAGAAAGTATACAGATAGAACAGAAAGTTCTCAGGTACTAAAGGAGAAAGCTGCCCTTGTCATGGGGCCTATTAGGGTTATCACTTCTTATTGCCTTAAAAATAGTAGCTGATGTTCACAACTCTTTATTTTTATACCCAAATTATTACATTGTTTTAATCATGGAACTGAGAAGGAACTATCTAAGACACAAATTACTATAAAAGTTGTAATGACCTTGACTAAAGCTTTATTATCTCCAAAATTATATAGAATCAATCAGATAGTATAAATCCATGAAATCACACCATGCTTACATAATAGAGACACAGGGATACATAGTGATTGGATAAAATGAGTCATGTGACTAGAGGATCATATCTAAATCATCCACTATTTTTAAATTATAATGAATTTTTTAAAAAGTTCCCCTTTATTTCTAATGCTTGTTTTTTTCTGTGATTAAGAAAGACACACAAAGTATAGAAAGACAGAGCTAAATTCTGCACTGAGACACACCTGAGTTGGGAATTTTGTTTCTCACTTACTCCCTGGAGCATGCTCCTCGGCCTTTTTGATCTATGTCCTCATTTTTAGAGTGATGGTGTATACAGCACAGACCTGAAGAGTTTGTAGAGACTATATAACAAGGTAATATATTACACATATTAAGCATTCACTAAATGCTAGCTATTATTATTAAGGTCAAAAGAGTCTACAAAACTTAAGCTTGTGCTTGACAAGAACATCTCTCTGGAATGGAATCGTTATCATATCATTTCTCTCTGAACATGATGTCCTCTACATGTCATAAGCCCTACCAAAAACAGCCTGTCCATAAAGAGCACATGGAATCATATAAAAGTACCAAAAAATGTTTTTTTTATGAAGGCCAACTTTGGGAGAAAATAGCATAAAATGATTTCAGTATACATTTAAGAATAAAAGTCCCCAAAATAGTCAATCTCTACAATCGAAAGCTTTCGCTTTTTGACTAGGTAGCATTACTGACAATGTTTTGGACAGAAATTAGAGTCCATCATTCTCCCATTATACATTACTTTACCTGAAATTCTGTGATTATCTTCTCAAGTGCTTGGCTTGCTGAACTGGATGTCAGAAAATGTATTCTAGACTTCATTAGCAGGTCGGTTTTGTGTAGCTGTTGACACTGAAGTCAACAAAGGATTAATTTCTTAAATAAATCAGTTCCATATCTTTTTAACAGCTTTACTGAGGATGACCGATTCACAATAAAGTGAACTTACTTATTATGTACAATTTTATAAGTTTTCATACACATACAAATCATAAAACCATCAGTACAATCAGTAAAATTAATATCTCAACACCACCTGAAAGTGTCTTTTTGTAATACTTCTCTCCAACCCCTTTCTTACGCCTGTCCCATTCAACCACTGATTACTTTGCCATGTTATGGCAATTTCTACCATGCTTTCTGCCATAGTTTGCTTTTTCTAGAATTTTGCCTAAATGCAGTTGTACAGTATGTACTTTTTCCCTGCTTTGTTTATTCAGTGTAATTCATGCTATTACATATATGTTAATATTTCTTCTCTACTCCTGAGTAGAGAATTCCATTATATGGTATGGACATAGCGCAGTTTGTTTATACATTGATCTGATGATGATGAGCATTTGAGCTGTTTCCAATTCTTGACTATGAAAATTAAGGCTATTTTGACCACCTGTGAACAAGTCTTTTTACAACACATGCTTTCATTTCTCTTCTGTAAATATCTAGGAGTAGAAGGTCTGGATCAAGGGTGGGTTTTTGTTTAACCTTTTAAGAAGTTTTTAAACTGTTTTGGAAAGTACTTATTTAGTTGAACATTCCCACGAAGAACATTATGAAAGTTCCAGTGCCTTGATATCTGTACCATTTTGAATGGTCAGACTTTTAAGTTTTAGACATTGTAATATGTGTGCAATAGTTTCTCACTATATTTATCAATAGACTTTATTTTTGAGCAGTTTTAAGTTCACAGCACAACTGAGCAGAAAGGACAGTCAATGCCCACATATTCCCTCCATCATCACACACAGCCATCCTCACTATGAACATCCCCAAATAAACCTGTTTGTTACAGTGATACATTGTTACCACCCAAAGTCCATGATAATTTATATTATCATTCACTCTTTATATTAATCTTTATATTATCTGTGTCTTCGATGAAATATTCTAGCTTACATTTTTTCCAAAATTTCACTCTTATTTCTAGGGATATAACAGCAGTTTTCAAGTCATACTTAGTTGATAGTTTTGACAATGTTGTTACCTTTGTCTTATTTTCCTGATAATTAAAATTATCCTGGTTCTTTTTATGCCTCAAATTTTAAATTGTGTAACAGAAATTTTGGTATAGTGTTATGAGACTCAGAGTACCTGTTTAAATTATAAAATTAATGTTTTTTATCTGTTTTTGTTATGGCAGGGAATCTATCAGATTAAATTCAGCATGAAAGTTCTCTCTTATGTAGTATGTGGCTCTGGTGTCAGTTCAGTTTTCAAGATGTTTATAGTGCTATTCAGATCAATCTAATTTGCCAATTAATGATCAATTGCAGTCTTGTGTTGTCGTTTACCATGTGGCTAAGTTCTTTTAAAGACCTGAGTACTACTTAGGGAGAGACACATGCATGCATGCAAAGCTCTGAACTAAATTTGGGAGGTTTTGCACTACTTAACAAGATTGTTCTCTTGAGTTTTCACCACTTTGCAATATTTCTGACATCTCTGGTCCCCTAGAATGTTCCTGTCCAGTCCTCTGTCCAGAAAGCTGGGGCCTTGGATTATTTACTCTATGTCTCATGTCCCACCAATGTGGCTACACATGAAATGAAGAAATATAAAGACAGGGGAAGAAAATAGCAATGGAGTTTAACCCAACATCTCATGCCACAATTGTACTAGATATATAGGATTCCCCTTCAGAGTTTTGGTGCCTGGTCACTGGTGCTGACTTCACCTCGCAATGAGATTACTTAAGGACTGGGTCAGAAGAAATGAAATAGGAGGAAAATCCCACTGAATTTCCTTCACTCTATTGGACTTTTAGAGCACTATTTTCTACTCTTCAAAACAGAGAGGGATACTTTAGGATGGTTTTTGTTCTTATTTAGGGTTCATTTCTGCATTTCAGATTGCCTTTGAGTATAGACTGGGTAATGGCAGAGCATAAAAAAGCAATGATAACAACAACACTGATTCATTGCTATAGTCATGAAGCTCTTAATTTTGGGGATACGTGTTGTGAAATGCATCATTAGGTGATTTTATTGTGGTACAAACATCATTTATGTACTGACACAAACCTAGATGATATAGCCTCCTACACACCCAGGCTGTGTGGTCTAGAGTAGTGCTCCTCAATTACAATCATCTACAGCATGTTAATGTAATGAATACTGTAGTTGTAACACAATGGTAAGGATTTGTGTATGTAAACATAGAAAAGGTACAGTAAAAATATGGTATAAGAAACAAATAATAGTACAACTGCACAGAGCACTTACCATGAATGGAGCTAGCAGGGCTGGTTGTTCTGGGTGAGTCAGTGAGTGAGTGGTGAGTGAATGTGAAGGCCTTGAGCAATACTGTACCCTACTGTAGATTTTATAAACACTGGACACTACATTAAATGTATAATTTTATTTTCATTTTCAACCATAAATTAATTTAGCTTAATGTTACTTACTACTTTATTAACTTCTACACTTTTAACCTTTTAACTCTTTTGTAGTAACACTTAAAGCAGCTATACCAATATATTTTTCTTTATATCCTTATTCATAAGATTTTTCCATTTTAAGTTATTTTATTTTATTTTGCTTTTTACTTTTTGAGTTTTTTTAGTTATAACTAAGAAACAAATGCACACATTAGCCTAGGCTTAGTTGGGGTCAGAATCATCCATATCACTGCCTCCCACCTCTACATCATGTCCCACTAGAGGGTCTTCAGGGGCAATAATAGGCATGTGATGTCATCTCCTGTGGTAACAATGCCTTCTTCTGGAACACCTGTTGCAGGACCTGTCTGAGGAGCTTCTTGTGGAGGTGTCACTCTTTTCAGAAGAAATATGTTGTATTGCAGCCAGTCAAAGTCTGGCAGGTGCACTCTAGATTAAGGCAGACAGAAGAAAATGCATGCAGCCACAGGACACTTGGCATGCCTTCCTCCAAGGGTGGGTGAGCTACGCACACTACACGCTGTGTGTCTCACTAGTTAGATGCCTCTTCTTGCTTAAGTACTAGAGACAAACAAAGCTGACCTAAAGTCAAAAATTGTGTATCATAGCATTACTCTGCACAGGTGAGCCCATTTCATGCTATGGGAACATTTATTGGACCCAGTCTTGGGGCTATGAGAACATTACTTATCAGGCCCATTCAGTGTTACCGAAAACTGCTTTCCTTAGTTCCCCAGACACCTGGGTGAGGAAGCCAGACTCCATTTACCCTACATATGTCCATGGTGGTTTGCTTGTTTTTGTGTGTGTGTGTGTGTGTGTGTGTGTTTTTTATTCATACATTTACTTATAAGTAGTTGATGAACCATTAATATTCCTCTCTATTAGTAAAAATGTTTTGATCCATGTTTTCAAACATTTTAAGGAATTTGTTAAGGTCTGTGAAAGCTTATGCTAACCCCTTCACTCTGAATTTCAAGGGTTCTTTTTTTTTTTTTTCTCCTGAAGTTTCCTTTCCTCTTGTTTGTTCTTCGGCTCTGCATTTCTGTTTCAGCTGCAATAATTCCTCATTAGTCAGTTCCTCAGGAACCACCACTAGGAGTTTCTCCATGTCTTCCTCACCCATGGTGAGGTTAACATTGTTTCACATCTCAGCCACAGCCTCATTGACCCTTTTTAATATAGTCACCATACTGCTGTCTGTATCTGAAGTTTTGTTCATTTGTTTGCTTTGGTTTTGTTTTTGCTTAATCCTTTTACCCTTTTCACCACAATCCTCTTCTTTTCTGACATTTTTGATGATTTTTGAAATCTCTTTGTTCTTAGCAAATTTCTTTGAAGGCATGGATGAACTTACCAAGTGTGATCTTTGAGATGCCATTCATACACCCCTTGAGAACATCACCCCTAGTCCAGGCATAGCCATGGATGTTACAATCTTTTCAGAATTGCATCAGAGTCTTCTCAGTGTCCCTCTCCTTTGTGGCAATAGCCTGGACAGACCAGCCTTCATTAGTTGTATCAAAAAAGTGGTGTTTGGAGGGATATTTAGACGTGCTAAATACAAATCCCCAATAAAAGGAAGATATCTGGGAACATTATCAACGATAAGCAAAATCTTCAAAGGTATGTTATTTCCAAAGAATATGCCTCCATTTTCCCAGCAGGGCAATTCAGGAGGATATCTTAGAAGAGGATCTGGGTCATCCATGACTGCTTATTGCTACTGTATTTCATTGGCAGCGTGTACTTATTGATAATATTTAAGGCCCTAGATTTCTCACTCTCCAAGAGCATGGACAATTTCAATTTTTAGCCTGCAACATTTCCCCCTCTCCCCCAATGATATTTATACTATGTCCTTAAAATCCTTGAAGCTTGGCATAGACTTGGCCACCTTTGTGGATGGAAGTCATTTTAGATACTCATTTACAGAAAAAGGAGATTTCATCTGTATGGACTATCAGCTCTGACTAATAACTTCTGTCCAAAATCAGCTAATTTAGAGTTTTAAACAATATTTCAGATGCCTTCTCATCAGCATTCACAGACCCACCGCTTACTTTTACATTTTGTAATGAATAACAATTTTTGATTCATTTAATCTCCTTGGAACTTACATGAATACAACACTGGAGTAAGGTCTAGCCTTTTCTTTCAGCATTGCAAACAAGCCTTTGATTTGGGTTGTGATCATCATGATGCTAAGAAGAATATGCTTCTGTGCTTGGTCTTCAGTTCAGGTCATTAGAAGTTTTTCCAGTCTGGTATGGGCCCTTTTTGAATTTTTATTAGTCTTATTGCCTTCAACGAAGCAGATTCTTTACACCTTCCATCACTTTGTTCTTGTTCTTAAAGATCATAGCTATGGTGGAATGGGACAGGCTAGATAGGCAAGCAGTAATCATCACTGACTTTTCCATCTTTGTAAATAAAATCAAGCACAATAGAAAGTAATGAAATCAAGAGACATGCTAAATACAAAATGTATGAGGCTGATGCCAGCGAACACAACACACTATCTTTCAGTCAACTCTTTTAATAAATGGAAAAAGTACACTCTAAAATAAGAATTAAAAGTGTAATAAATATATAAACCCATAACATAGTAATGTATTATCAAGTATGGTGTGCTATGTAAAATTGTATATGCTTTATTTTTATGTGACTGGCTTTACACCAGCATTACCAGAAACATGTGAATGACATGTTGGCACCGCAACAGTTTTACGGCTCTGATGTCACTCAGCTATAGGAATTTTTCAACTCCATTTTAATGTTATAGGACCCCCTTTGTGTACCCTAGCCATTGTTGACTGGTACATTGCAATGCAGCTCTGATCCGTACTTCAAATTCTGCTTTCGTTTTCTGGTCTGGCTACTAACAAATTTATCTTTTAACATCTTAAGATAGCTGCTTCATGCAATATGTCCAGGATTTAATTTTATTCATTGGGAGAACAGGAAGGAGTGAGCTTCATCCATCTGGAACTGGATGGAAATCCTTCCACTTCCAGAACTGGAACATTTTGTTACTTTTCTAAGAATATTTTATATCAATTTATGGAATAAAAATATTTAGAGCATTGAAAGAACTAGCTAAACTTAGCATTAACCTTGTTCATTACCCTAATGCCAATTGTTAGGGTAAATGGGATACATTTATTTTGTTGTTTTACAATGGATGAAGATTAGTGGGGGTAGTAGGAATAGAGCAAATACTCCCTGGCTGGTAGAGAAAGTATAATAGGAATTCCAAAGCTAAAAGGTTAAGAAAAGCATAATTTAATCATGACCAAGAGATAATACAAATACCTTTCTTTTTTAGGGTTTGGTTGCTCCACACCATACTCATGATTAGCTGTAGTAAAGGAAAACTTATAGAGTGAAACCTGACAGAAAAAAATATGTGTTGAGAATAATAATAACTTTGTTAATAAATTTAAATAATAAATTCATGTTGGATCTTCCAATGATTACAGGTTATTTTCAATGATACTTTATTTTTTCACAATTAGTGATCTTTTACAATATACATCAACTTTTTAAATATAGCCTTTATTTGATAATTAATGTAGTAGTTTCAAAGGAATTTCTTTCACATTAAGCCAATGAGAGTTTGAGAGTTCTGGTAGTAAGAAAGTTTCAGAAATGGTATTTACATTTTCCTTTTCAGAGATTCACAATGAACATTGTTAAAAGTACTCAAAGTAATTACTCAGTAAAGAAAGCTATTAAAATTTGTTGGACCCAGCACTTCCAATCCTATTAGACCAGAAAAATGGTCCTCTTTTTTTTGTGTGTCTTTTAACACTTAAATTCAAAGAAACATGTGATTTCCTGGAACACACTTGAGAAATATTGTTCTACTGTAGTTGAGATTTCATCTTTAATTTTATAATTTATATTAATTTATAAGCAATGGAAAAATAATAGCCCTTCAGTTAGTTTGAACAGATGTTATCATGTCTATTCTTTTACTAAAATCTTAGTATATATGACTTTGGAAATGAATGCAAACATAAATGAAAAAAGAGATAGACTCCTGTAATTTGTAAGGACATTAACATAAACTGTGAACAAGTCTTGCAGTTAAGTAAAAATTAATATTATTGCCCTGGCTAGTGTAACTCAGTGAATTGAGTTCCAGCCTGTGAACCAAAGGTTTGCCTGTTGGATTCCCAGTCAGGCCACATGCCTGGGTTGAGGGATAGGTCCCCAGTAGGGGGCATCTCCTCCAATTTATACAAGTTCTTGAGTCTCTGTTTTTTCCATGACTTTAACAATTTAAAGAGTACAAGTCATATTATAAAATCTCCCTCAGTTGGAATTTGTCTGATGTTTTCACATGCTTAAAGTAGGGTTACGGATTTATAGAAAAAATTTTCAAAAAGGCAAAGTGATCTTCTCATTGCATCATACCACCAGGTACATGAGAGTAACATGACTTACTGAAGATGTTGCCTTTGATCATTTGGTTAAGGTAGTGTCTGCCAAGCTTCTTCATATAAAGTTACTATTTTCCCTTCCAATACATGCTTAAAGTTTACTAGTTTGTCTACAGCAGCTTTTGCTGTGCTATTGTAGTGGTGGTATCTATTTCCTTTGTTCCTTCTATATTTATTATTTGGAATTCTTCTGGAAGAAAGGTGTGTCCCTTCTCTCTTGTGTATGTATTTATTTAAATATTAATTGTATCGGTGTGGACCAGGGGTGTGTCTTTGACTCTTTGGGTAATAATTTAATACTCTCCTTATTTATTTTGTTTGCTCATATTATTCCAAGTTTGACCACTGGGAGGTCTTTCAGGGTGATTCTTTGGTTCCTGTATCTTTCATATATGCCCTCCCTGTACTTTGCTTCATAGGTGTGCATGTGTGGGTATATGTATTTAACAACTTCCTTACTTTATGGAGCTATAAATGTTTGGCTTGTTTTTAATTTGTCATGAAGCATTTATCCAATGTTAGCTACCAAGAAAATACCATATTTTATGTCATTAAATAAACAAATGTAGTTTTATTGTGTAGCCAACATTATAGCCAGCAAGTCAAACTTCTTTTGCTGAGATTCTACTGCAGCAACACTTTCACTTGCAATGATTGATACAGTGTCAAAAATATTTTGTATGTCACACTACAGTAGGAAGAGATTATCTCTAATCTTTTGTGATATTTATACTTTGATAGCACATCAGTATTAAATGATATATATGTCTAATTTAGATGTAACTAGGAAGTAGAATTTTATGTCTTCAAAATAAGATACAGAACCATTTCTCAATGGCAAACTCCCTCCTTTTTCTAATGTATATATTGTGTGGCAATATTACCTTTATATAAATACAAAAAATCAGGAAGACCTTAACAATAAAAATTTGGGTATATAATGATACTTCTTAGTTTCTAGAAGTGATATAGTAAAATATATTTGAATTATAAGAAGGAAAAATGTAGTTAGTCCATGCAATGCAATAATTTATTTGTTAATAAATCACTTTAGGTTAAACAAATATTATCAGTCACTTCCTGTGAAGAGATACTGTAGGGAGCCATTCCTTGTGGCATGGGAACATAGCCCAGCCCCCATTCTAAAAGGCTAGTGGAGAGCGAGGTGGGCACACAGGAGCCACGCCCATGGATATGTTCTCCCATGGGGAATCAGGCCTGCATTTTACCTAAGCTGCTATGAGACTTGCTTTTGCTAAAACTCTCTCACCCTGGATTGAGGCAACAAGTGCTTACTGCATATCTCTAAAGTAAATTTCTAAAGTCTGTGCTAAACTTCCCAAGTATGGAGTATAACCAACCAGTTCAACCACTTTTCCCGTTGATCAGCAACATCCTTTTCTTTGAAGTAATTAGCAACATTATTTCCTTTGTTATCTGTAAAAGGTAATCACTTACAGTGAACCTGTGCATAGTAACTGAGGACTATCCTCCATGTAATGTACCCAGAAAAGCAATAAAAGCCTGTCCAGGCAGGGGTTGGGGCCCTCTCTCTCACTTAGAGAGTGGCCATGCCATCCCTTTTCTACACAGGACTTCTGTAGTCCACGTGAATTTGTCTCTCGCAGCCATGACACATGGATCCTGCTGTCCAGGGTCCACATCAAGATACCATCAGCAAGAATATATAGCTCAGGTATTTGTCTCATATATACAAGGATCACTGTAATGACATTCATACTTTTAAAAATATTAACCATTATAGATTTGTTTTTCCAAAACCTAGTTCCTGAATAATATCACAATCAAAGGTATATTTTTAGAGGCAGTATTATTAATTGTGGTTCAATCAGAAAAAGAAATTAATCTTTACAGATGAACCTTACCATACATGCTACTGCCACCATCATTTTAGTAGAAGAAACTAGGCCTTTTCCAGTTTTTCGGCAATTAATTAAACATTCTATTCAGTGATAGTTGTATCGAATGAAAACAATGCACTATCTCAGTAAAGACTTTACCCTAGAATTACCTTGATTAGAAAAAATAATAAAGTAAATTAACAAATGAATTAAAATACATGTAAGTAGCCCTATTTATAAGTGTTTATCTTGACATGTTGTTCCCAAAGTTACTTTACATTGTTTAATAGTACTGAAAATTTTGTTAAAAGTTTTTCTACTAGTGTCACATCAATACTTCCTTGCCTGCACACATGCACACACAAAGAGACAGAGATATTTTGGCATTTATATTATGATTTATTGATTTATTTCTTTTATTAAGGCTCATATTCTGAGATTTCTTACAAAGTAAAATGCTGTATGTGCTTGTGGGGACTAACTAAGCAAGTTCAAAATTGATAGAGCAAGTAGTCAGAAAGGAAGATCATGAATTGTACACCATTCCACCAGCAGAGATCAAAGGTATCATCCACGTGGAATTTATTCTTTTTTCTTAAGAAAGTCACAGTCCTGCTTTCAAGAACTTCCAACTGATTAAGGCAAACCCAACAAGAATATCTAAAACAATTTTCTTCAAGAAAAGTAAACCAATTAGTGATTGTAATTGAATCTGAAAAACATCCCTTTTCGGCAACACCCAAATAATGTGTGATGGAATAACAAGAGACTATAGCCTAGCCAAACCAACACATCCAAAACACATCATATCTATTAACTGAATCTATTGTTCAACTTTCCATCTCTTACATTTCTTTAAACTTTAATCATAGCATTAGCAAACATAAATAAATAAATAAATAAATCACCTAAGTGTTTAAAGCATTGAGTTTTCCAAAAAGGCATTGAATATTTTTGTATTTAAAAAATGTATATTTTATTCTCAACCCGTGATTCAGTATTTAAATTAGAATTATAATTAGTAGATACATAGAAAGGTGGGACTGTCTCAAAGGAATGTTGTCAGTTTCAAGCATGAAGACCCCGTGTGGAGTACAGGGTAAGCAGATGAAGTGTTAATGTATGGGAAGGAATGTGATAAGGAGTGATGCAAAGACATCAGCAATGGAGTCATGAGTAGACAAATATCAGTCATTGAAGTCCAAAATTTTAAATAATCTAAAAACTTGGAAGTCTATAAGATGTACACAGTAAGATTTTAAAGGCATTTCCTTTAAAAAGTAAACTGGTGTATTATGCACTATTTATAATTTATTTTCTGTAAGAACATTACATTGTCTAAGAATCTTAGATAGAACCAGAAGTGTAAAATTTAGGAAAGATAAATTAAACATTTGTCTATGATTTTCCACTAGGTCTAATTATAAGCATGATTTACACTTAAGTCAGTATTTTTTAATTAAAATAAATTTACACAAATTTTAAGTGTGATTAAACAATCACTTTGACAGATCAGTTATTGAAGGGAGTGAAAAAAATTGTATACTTGCTTGAAAAGAGATTGTTTGAGACAAATGATGGACAAAAATACAGGCAAATACTTGAGTAATTTTCCCTTCAGAACTTTGAAGGCTACTTTCTAGGGAAACTTCCAACCAGGAAGGTTTATTTCTTTCATTTTCTGCTGAGAACCTTAGCTGACATCCTTCTGGTTTTCTAGTTAAAGTACTATTTGCTCCAACTTCCTGACCAAAGGTTAAGTCTATGTAGATAAGTAGGGGAAAGGCTCAATTAGAGACCACATTCCTTTCTTTGAGTTTCCTTTTATTTACACCCAAGCCTGAATTATCTGCATCATGAATACCTGAAATGCTGGTTACAAATTCAATTTCATAGTCTCTAGCTCAGAAACTACAGAATCAGAATTCCCATAGTGGGACCCAGGAAATGAACAAGATAGAACAAACACTGCTGGGTATTCTCCTGTACATTTTAGACTTAATTATGAGAACTGCCTTTAGGTAAATTATTTTGTAACAGACTTCAAATGTTTAAACTTTTACGAAATACTTCCTTCTCCAGAATGCATTTTTGGTATTCTTCAGGAAAATAATAGGAGACAAGAATCATTTAAAACTGCACAACTAGTTTAGGTCCTTTGAATTAATCACCCTGGGAAGGCTTCCTACCTCTCCCATCAATTGAACAACTTATTTAAGGAGCTCTGTTAGATACAATCCACTTTACTTCAGTTTGTCCCCTGCTGATACCCTCTTACAGGGGATTGCCAACACGCTGAGTGCCTGAGGGATCTAAACTCAGATTACAAAAGCAAAACCTGAAAGCTGCTCTCTGGAAGGTAGACTCCTATCGGCTATAATACCAACGGTTTAGGAGTGAGTCAAATAAGAGTGACACTACCTTGCAATTATTTTCCCTTACGAAGTGTTCTTAATACTGAGCCTCAGGAAAAGATTCCCATGGGCAGATTACAAGTGTTCAAAAACTCACTAGAGATCATAGCAAAAAACCATGCTGTGCACACATTCTGCAGCCAAAACTTCAAGTCTGGTTATGACCTGGAGATGAGAGAATAATTCAAACAGTGTTTTCTCCTACCCCAACCCCAGCAATGGATTGTTCACTT
This sequence comes from Anoura caudifer, assembly GCA_004027475.1. Lineage (NCBI taxonomy): Eukaryota > Metazoa > Chordata > Mammalia > Chiroptera > Phyllostomidae > Anoura > Anoura caudifer. The sequence goes on along the minus strand of PVKU01002609.1, from coordinate 124,246 downwards.
TACTTTTGCTAAAGAGCTTTGCAGTTGCATTTAGATGCGATTTCTGTGCTGCAGGGCAATGTAAATGTTTCACATGGAGATAAATGTCCCAAATTTTTTGCTATTATGATTGGAGTTTAAGACTTGAACTAGAAACTTTCATTTGTTTTCTTGCTATTTGAAGACTGATGCTAACTAATATGCTGACAAAATACTTTATAATACCGCAGGCTGAGTGCTATATTCTAACACTTATCAGAGAATGATATGTGACTGAATTTTAAAATCCACAGACACTCTCTGCCTGCTTGTGAAGCAAATGTGAGTGAGCTCTATTGAAAACTATGCCAATAACCAGACATTTCTTTTTCTCATTGCACTACTGAGCTCAAGTCTTAGAATTCTATCCTTAGAAGATTATATAGTCCTATCAAAGCCATTCAGCCTGTAGTATGTGAAGTAGTTTGGGCAATTTTATTTCTCATTAGGAAAGATATGTAGCAAACAAAGCAAAACCAACAAGGAGATTTCAGTTCCTGCCTAGTTTAAAATGAGAGTATTCTTACCACTAGCTAATATGCAAGGCTTTCAATTTTTCACTCTACTGAGTAGCCTTCAGGGACTTCACGTACTCCTCAACATCAACTACTATTGTTAAGCAGATTCAATACCCTGTTAAATTCAGTACTCTTCAAGACACTGTGAAAGGCACAGCTAGGCATAAAAATAAGTTCTCAAGAAACTTACTCATAAAATTGTATGAAGGAAGACAAAGTTATTATGAAAATGATATCAATGCCATATAGTAAGTGTCTCAAAAGCAGGGGGAAAGTATCATTGAGGTTCAAAGACAGACTACAAGCTTCAAAACTTCAGGAATGATCCTGGCCTCCTCAAGGTAACAAGGAAGCTACAACTTGGAAGATAGTAAATACATTGGTGCCTAAATTTGAAGAGAGGATGTTAACACATTAATTTTAACATATTAATAACAAGCACATTAACTTTGAGAATATATTTGTTGGAACTTGGGGAAACAACTTAGTCTCTTAAATTATAGAGGCAGTACAGTTCAGAGTTTAAGAGGATGTGAAGGGCATCAACCATAATATTAGTACCAGTTACCTTAAGTAATAATTATATTGACCTTGAGCTTATTACTTTTTTTGGACCCTTAGTTTCTACATCATTAAAATGTCGAAACAATAGTATACCTAATTCTTAAGATTGAATGATATGACTCAGTAAAGACATAGTAACTTCTAAGGCCCGTTTCAAATTTTTAACACACAATAAGTGTGTATTCATATATTATTTTTAGAAAGCTTGGAATCTGACTTCCTAAATATTTGGCTAGCATAGCCACTATGAATCACCATTAGAGAAAATCCTTAGTCTCAGAGTAAAGAAATTTTGAGAAATGTCTCAGAAAGGCATAAAAAACAAAAATATATATTTGCCTTAGGCTAGGTTACAAATTAAAATTCTTATCCTACACCTGCATTTAACATAAAGGAATAACATGGACCACAACAAAATATGTTTGTTCTCATTTTTAAAAACATGCAGTCTTTGGACTGGTCTTTTGTCTTTCTCTTTTGACAGACACATATGTACATAAAAATTTCCATACTGTAAGAAGAGCAGCAGAATGAGGATAGCATTAAATGGCAACCAACACTCCATTGTGATGTTTGAAGAATGAAAATGGTGGTGGAAATTGTGTTGATTTGGACAGTTTATGTCCTTTCTAGAAAGAACAGCTGTTACTCAGATCTTGACAACTCTTGTTATGTGGAAATTAAGTTCTGGTGTTATTAGATTTTTCAAAAGAAACTGGAAATCTGGGTTTTAAAAAAATAAAATCTACTAGTTTAAATATTGAGTAGAAAACAAAACAAAACAATCCATTTGCACTCATTCTGCTGAACAAACATGTCTGTGAATTCCCCAACTATTTTCCTATTGTTCTATTTGCTATAACCGTAAGTGTGTGTTCTTCTCATGTCTATTTTTGTTACCAGCAAAGGCAATGGCAGTACAAAACCCTTGAGACTCCTTTTACTGCCTAACTCATGCAACTGTTTGCCCACAGCATCTCAGACAGAAATTGGAGGAGAAAAGCTGTTACATGTTTGGCTTAACTATAACGCAAAATAAGGGAGGTTTGGTTGCCTGCCACAATCAAAACCAAATTCATGAGGCAGGTGCTGGTGCAAAAGAAAAGAAGTTTTATTCAGGTGCTGCGCAAACCTGGAAGAGTGATGGTTCCCACCTCAAGGGTCATCTCAGTCTTCGGCTGAAGCCTGAGGTTCTTATAGGGATAGGGAGAGGAGGGCTCTTTCCCCTATGCAATTATCTTTTTAGCTTTTGGTGGGCTTGGCCCCTATCCATTCATCTTTCTAGCTTTTGGTGCACTCAGTAGAAGTTCCCCTCCCCCTGACCCTTGGCCACTGTCTTGGCCAATGGGGGAGACTCCTTGTGCTCCAAGTTGCTGAAAATGTCTTTTTCTTTTTTTAAAGATTTTTTTTAAATTTATTTTTAGAGGGAGGGGAAGGGAAGGAGAGAGAGAGCAAAACATCTTGTGTGCCCCCACACGGGGGATGTGGCCTGCCACCGAGGCATATGTCCTAACTGGGAATCAAACCAGTGACCCCTTGGTTGGCAGGTCGACACTCAATTCCCTGAGCCACAGCAGCCAGGTCGTGCTTTTTCTTGATAAATTACATACTAGTGTTTTGAAAGTTTTCATATCATTTTTAAAAATTTTGATGATTCAAAGGAGCCAAAAATAAAAATAAAAGTCACAGATATATTATACTATAATGTGTTCTCATTAAAATCATATCATTCCTCTTTCTTTTTTCCCTAGTTATTAATTTGACCAATTTCCAATTAGATTTTTCTGAGATGGGGTTTCACATTTCATTATTTTTTCAATTTTATGATAAAACTTTAATCCTTACTCAAAATCTATTATTTTCATCTTTACTGGATAAAATAATGCCACCACAACATGCCACCTGTCTCTATAATTCTGCACTGAACAGATGCAACCGCTGCTGGTAAACATTGATTAGGATCTTGCTACACAAATTGTGATACATGGACCAACCACATTTATATCATCTGGGATCTTAGTAAAAAAGCAGAATACTGGATCAGAATGTATTAAGGTCTAGAAACCATGGCTTATGACAGGGATCCCCAGCTTCTGGGCCCTGGACCTGTACTGGGTTCTGCCCTTTTAGGAACCCCAGCAGCATAGCAAGAGGTTAGCTTGAAGGTAATGTGCTTGAATCATCTCGAAACCATCCCCTCAACTCTGGTCCCTGGAAAAACTGTCTTCCACAAAACTGGTGCCTGGTGTCAAAAAGGTTGGGGACTGATGGCTTAGGACACACACATAAAACATGTCCTGAGCTACTCAATGGAAATCTGAAATGACTTTATATATAATCTTGTTTGTTTTAATTAGGAATTTATCTTATGGGTGCCCTAACCATTAGGGACTTAAACCTTGGCCAGGACCAGAAAATGTATTAAAAAATGGGGAAAATATTCTTTAGACAAGAAAATCAAAATATACAATAGAAAATGTTTACTTTTCAACTGACAGCTCATATATATTGAAGGAATTATGCTCATATAGTTATATTTATTATATAGTATAAACAAGCCCAATATTATATAGTATAACAAGCCCAAGTGGACTTATTACTTTTTTATGCTAATAACTAAAATGTGACTGTTCCACAGGTATAAACTGCCTGCTAAGAGGGGTGTTTACCATGGAATGAGAGGACTGAAATAAAGGACACAGGCTACGTTTACAGAACACTGACGAAATCAGTGTATTTACCTAAACAGTCAGTTTAATAACTCTTCCTTCTTAAAAGATGAAGAAGAGTTTACTCTCCTTTTCAGAGACCTGATATCACTTTAGGATATTCTTCCCCAGAGTGGACTACTTTGGTGCTGACCAAGATACACTCTGAGTTATACGTTGACGTGAGGAGAATTGCACGCTCTTGCTGTAGACCGGTGTCCCAGAGTAGGTGGTTTTGCACTTCTCAATAGGGTGATCTGCAGGGAGCATATGACAACATTAAGATTTTGTTTAAATTATTATATTTCCTCATGCTTCACTTTTCATTCTGTACTAATTAATACTATAGTGTACGTTAATAGCTACATTATTATTAAGCACTCATGTATTGGAGATGCAGATTAATTTTTTAACTTTGAGTAGTATATGTTCAAAACATAATTTAGAATAGAAAAAGAAGAAAGTTTCAAGATAATTACCTATTATAATTTTTGTATATTTATGAATCTGTACACATAACATGTATGTGAAAAAATTTAAAAATCATTTCTTAACAAATTGATTAATATTTTTATATTTTATTATTTTATTTAGAAATCTATATTTTAAGAGGACATTGTTTTCTTATATTTTATAACATAGAGAGTCACAGACATAGGGTACAGGAAGCTATCTTCATAATTTTATAATAAACTATGAAAAGGCTGTTATTTCTATAAGCAAGCGATACTGGGTGCAGTCAAGACAACATATAGATCTTAAGTGAATAAATTGTAGTCATTTTTAAACACATAGAAGACATATTTAATCTCACTTTGGCTTCTACTATTCCCACTAGATACTTATAATTTTTATTACAGAATAACTCAACATAGTAGTTTTCAATTTATTTTCCTATGATCCTATCCTAGCTGTCAGTTTCAGGTACAAATTGAGTAGCTTTCAAAAAAACTTATTTTCAAGCTACCTAACTGCTATGAATGTTAAACTGCTTGCTAAACTGAACTTAGTCATTGTCTTAAATCTGTAGCTTCCCAATATTTATCATTCTATATTTCTGTTTGATTTAGTGGAAATAAGCACAGTTGTTTTTAAGTGAAACACACAAAAAATATTACTCTGCGCTTTGAAGAATGTGACAGTCATGAAACATAACTCTGAACTATTTCCACTGACTGTATCCTTGTTGGGTTTTGTTTCTAAGCATTATAGATAGCTTCTTCACCCTTAGTTAAAATATTGAGATTGCTGTATAAAAGCAAGGTTGATCAACAGTCCTGTTTGATACTTCTACATCATTCCCAGAGACACACACCTACACGTAACTCTACTTTCAAAGCTATAAGAGCATATACTATCCAATAATATTATTTTTAAAGATAACTGTCATTTCAAAGTACATTAATACATTTTAGAGATTTTAAAAATACATATTTTGAGATAGATTGAACAGAATTAAGCTATATGAGTGACTATGATTGACTAATGCCACTTAAAGGCTAGCCACAGATCCCACTGAAAGCCTGAAGACCAGGATCATACATGGTCTGCTAACAAAATTTTGAAATTTTCATTATACTACAATGAAGTCATGATAAGCATGTTGGTCTAAATTATATAGGTTTCGATTTTCATATTTTTACATTCTTGTTTTGGATTTTATTAGGCGCTTAATTGTTACCTTTTTCTCCATTAATATGAAATATGTAATAGAAGTTAATATGTTTAGGTATATATGTATATTCTAAATTATACAAATAAAATATTACAGATTCTAATGAATTTTGTAAAATAATCTTTACTTATTTATAGATAAAGTTGGAACTTTATAACTTTATCTATAACTTCATGTTTAACTTGTTCCAAGTTAACAACTCGGAAGTTGGAAACCCTGAGTTTGAATTCACCACTAATTTACATCATTACTTTGGATATATGCACATCAACTTCCTAGACTTAACTTTCATCATGTACGGATAGGAGACAACATCAATTGTTTGGATTTGCAATAATTTCTGAATTACAAAGCAGATTATTTGAAATATAGAAACTCTAATAAAATGTGGCTTTTTAAAATAATTTTGAAAATAGAACAGTGTTTAAGAATTATGTCACTAAGCCTTCCCTTTGGGCTCAGTGCCAACACTAATTTTAAATGCATGTGTATGTGTGTGTATAACATTAAAATTGATTTTTAAATTTTGAACAAGATTTTAGCAATACTTTCTAATTTTTTCTCCTAGGCTACAAATTCTAACAAAGTTTGACAATTTCTCCCTCTACCAATGAGACAGCATTTCATTGTATGTCTTCTCTGGGGTAACAAAAGATTGTTCTATGTGCAAGCATTCAGATACTTCAAATACTGAAAGGAATAGTTTTATTTTTATACTTCCATCGATTAGTACTTAACATGAGCAATCTCTGTCTGAAAAAATATCAGCAAGTTGAAATTCAGAAAAAAACATAAAAATAAAAGATTTATAATCCTTATTGGAAGATCTGTCTCTTTAAAATGTCATTTCAAATGTCTATTTTCTTACAGTAATGTAAACAAAACCTATACTCTCAGTGAAGGATGTAAGGAGAAAGTAATTTTTAGTAAAGAGAAATACAAATTCCAAAAGAAGACATTTATCGAAATACTGTTCTAAAGATGTTTCACAGTTACAACAGTACTCTTTGACTCTCTTCATAGAAGACTTTTCATTTTTTATAAGCAAAGACTAAGATAAGAAAATAAAAAGTAATAAGGTTTAGATTGAATATTTTCTTAATAATGTAAAAAATGAACATGCAATTTTCTGACTAAACTTGAAGAGGTCTGTTACTTGCCACAAGTCATTTACTACTGACATGAATAGGAACAGTAGCTCTTTTTCAAAGTGCTGAGTGAGACATATGATGCTTCAGTAATGCTAATTGTGAAAAAAAGGAAGTATGTTTGTGACAACCCAACAGAATCCCGAGATAGTAAATTCACTTCTGCAGTGGCTGGCTTAAAAATTAGAATAGAGGAATAAAAATTTTGTTCTGTTTTATATAGATTAAAAGTGACCCAGCTATACTCAATAGCCAATAATTATTAGGAAATAACCAGGTAGTTTTATTACAATTTGAAAAGTTACTATTATTTTTGAGGAAAAATGAATACTTTATAAATAATTATAAAACTGCAAGTCCAAAAAATGTAAGCAGCAAGTGTTCTGGATAATTATAAACCTTAATTAACAATTTCTCATTTTTAACTATTATCCAAACAATCATTTGAATACATTCATTTAAATAGCTTGCTGATTTTTACTAAAGCAGAGTCAGAAATGCTTGTTGGTTTATTGGCTATTTATCTGAAGTGTCATTGGGTCATGCTAAACATGTTGTCACAGTCCTTTCACACATGCAGTGATAGAAAATGCATGAAATCAAATAAACAAAGCGTTTTGTATTTATGAAGTCCATGACAAAATGTGAATGTAGATTTATTTGTAATATGAAGTGTTTGTAATACATTTTAAGTACTACTTGTGCATACTTTAAACTGTATTATTGGTAGTTCTTAGAGTTTGTGTTCCTAACACTTCTAACTTACTGCAATGGATTAGGTTGTAGTTATATGAACACAATTACTAGACCATGGCACGGTTTGTTTGGTGAACTCAGCCATCTTACCTTATTTGAATTACTCCAGTCACTCCAATCAATTCCGCTGTGATCAGTGGTTAAATATGGCTGGGAAAAAATCAACCATGAAGCAGGCAATTTAGAGAGTGCCTAAAACTAAAGACATACTGTGGGGAAAATAGGTTCTAATAATAACAAAAAATGGAATGCAACAGCTGAAAATAAATTGAGATGAAATATAATTTATTTTAACACTTGAAATTCTCTAAATACTTTTTGGGGTGTAAGGAGCAATTTCTCAAGATAATGTGCATATTTGTCTGATTAAACCACCACCATCTTTCCTTACAAATTTTTGGTAGAAACAAGAGAGATAAATTGTAATTTATACAGGAATTTTATCTAAAAAAATATCCTCTATTTACACCATCTATTCACCCCATTCTTTATTCAGAGAGTAATGAAAAGCATAATCCTTTGCTAAATTTGCTGTGGAAAATCCCATTGCATCTCAAAGCAGTAATCTTTCTAGTCAAAAGATAACATTTTTAAAGGTTGAATTGGACCCCTGTGTTTTCCTTAACTAGACACCTGAGAATGAGAAAATACAACTGTCAAGATGTCTCCTGGCTGGCATTACAGGAGGCTCAATCCATTCACTCACAGATGTGATGTTCTGCTAGCAAGAAGCCAGAGTACACTAATAAAATGCCTCCATTCTTTATGAGAATTCTTATATTCCTTTCCTGCTAGAAAAGAGTGTCCAATCTGTTTTTAGGGTTTTCAAAGAGAAAGCGAGCTATTTTCTTAGAAACTAAGTGAAGAAAAATAGCAGAAGTTAGATAATCATAGCTATATCTAAAGCAAAATAAAAAGCAAACATGCTGGAACAAGGTAAACACATATACATTATTTTAAGATAAATTATTTCAAGTAAATTCCATGTAATTAAATAATTTTTTTAGAATCTGAGGACAAGCCTAAAACCAAACAGCAGATACTGGTAAGTCACCAAATTTCAAAGAGTTAGCTTCAGAAGTAAATGTTTAAGGGATATCAGACTATGATTGGTATTATCATTACAAAACTTCCCTCCATTTTAAGAGCCAATAATACATATGAAGACAAATTAAAGGATTTTTTTTTGAGAGAACACAACCTATTTCTATAAAGAAGATGGGACTCTGAAGACTTAGCCAAACTCTCAAAATTAGATAATTTTTTTCTTTTTTCCTTACCATCAAATTTATCATCAATGACTTGGGAATAAAAATGTATTCTAGGTGTATATAGGTCTATCTATACACTCATTTGAACGCATAATATGTATATAAATATTAATATTTCATACATATACACATGTATACATGTTATGTATCTTTTGTACTAATGCAGTGAACTTCTGTCATCAAGTTTTTTAAATACTCTTCAGAAATTTGTTTTGGTTCCTCAAAAATCAATAAAGAAATGAGGAATGCTCTTAAATATCAGGAGCCGGCAGTACAGTATTCTTTGTTGAAGACTAACTGATAACTAGATAAAAAAACAACAGTGAACTGATCTTGTGGTAGGAACTACATCAAATGAAAAATATTTACTGTTCCTATTAAAAAAGAATTAACTCAGACAGGCTTTTAATTGAAATCTTTATCACATTTCCTTCCTATTTAAATGCAAATGTAAAATCCTTTTACAAACCAATAGAAATCAGAAACTAAAAAGTGAACTGCAATTTACATGATTCAGTAACCTAAAATAAATTTAGGTCCAACACAACAAATGAAGTACTAAAAGTTTTAAAGTGATTTTTATAGACTTCAATATAATTTTGCTATTAATTTAAGAATTTCTAAAATAGTGCATATTTCAAGCATTGAATTTTATTTTTTATGTCAGTTGATATTTCTAAAATATGTTCTATTATTTTCTTAGAATAATAGAAAATCGTATTTTGTCTTTGATGAATTACTATTTATATCACTGTAATGTATTATTCTATAAATTTTTTTCTGCATGGATTATTAATAAATACCTATATTGTGACTACAACATTGTATATTTAGGCTTAAGCAGAGCAATGCACACGTTAGGTGCTGTGACCACTAGGTGTGACTTAAGCCACAGAGGCAAGGAGAAAGAAAATGTGAAAGTTCCTTTATGACACCTGTAGCAAGGAAAGAGGCCAGAGTTCCTTTGTATGGAGTTGATAAATTGGGGGTTAGATTCTGAAGCAGCTTCAGTACTCTGCAACGTAAAATCTTCATCTGATTTTCTGAAGCTTTATGGATATATATTTCTTAGGTATTCTGTCAGCTTTTTGAAAATGTCTAAATTTTAGGACTTTTGAGAACTGAAACTCTCATGTATATGTTTCTTATGAACTTTCATGAAAGTATGCTTTTGTTACCTAAGTATGCTGGTTCTGTAGGGGACAGCCTGGAACCAGATGTCAATTTTCTTAAATTTAGGTCATCCTGTTGGTAGAGTTTGATGCAGTATATAGTTTTAAGGGAGTTAGTTGATTTAGTATTTAATTATATACACATGCTATAATATAAGTCTCTTTTGAAATTTTGTGTACTGTTCACATCTCCAAAAATGTGAAGTAAATGCTCTTACTAATGCATGAGAGAACATTTGTGGAATTAAGTAAGCATACATGTGCTACTAACTAGAAAAGCATCATCTTATTTTTTTCTACTCAACTTCTGACACATACATTTAACTACCTAATATGAAATATATGTGGAGCTCTTAGAATATATTTTGTTTAAAAATTATTTTTACTTTATTGAGAAACTGGCACTAATAGAATTAAATCATTGCTTATATACAAGACACTGGATTTTAAAATTAAAAAAAAATACAGATATGTACATATACACATTAGTTGCAAAACACCCGTAGGACACATCTGTATATTTTAGATTGGCCAATACTGGCAATCTTTCTCTGAATTTGTAGCATGTCTTTCTTGCCAGTCTGGGTGGATGGCTTTATCAAACATTTTTGCAGCCAGGGTATAGGTGTACAACTGATGTTTGGCCTATCGGTCACTCTCATTTTGAATTAGAGCACCAAAATCAGGGCCCGCAAAGAATAATTGGACTACAGGGGTTCCATGTGATACCAAGAATTTTAAGACAGCAGAGTTTGCAGGAACAACTAGGACCAGTGGCAGCTATGCTAGAGGAGCACCATTGGACAGGAACAGGTTCATGGCTACTGTCCAATGAACCTGAGTTAAGTGGCCTCTCTGGAAAAGATCTAGGGTGTGATTTCAACAGCAGTTTCAGACACGTAGCCTTCTTCTGTCCTGCCCATTTTTCTGAGTTGTACTATGGGATTTTTAGCAATGCAATGACATATATTTTATTTCATTCAATAAATTTAATCTCTTTATAAATCACAAAATTGACATCCATTTCTTGTGTATTAGAAGTTTGGCAAACAAAATGCCTGATAAAGAGTTTATAGCACTGTTAAAAGTTCTCAAGTAAAAACTACTTTAAAATATAGACAGGAAGGCCCTGGCTGGTGTGGCTCAGTGGGTTGAGCACGAGCCTGCAAACTGAAGAATCACCAGTTCAATTCTCAGCAAGAGCACATGCCTGGGTTGTGAGCTAGGTCCCTGGTTGGGGGTGTATGAGAGACAACCAGTCTATGTTTCTCTCTCACATTGATGTTTGTCTTCCTCGCTTTCTCTCTTCCTTCCCCTCTCTCTAAAAATAAATAAATAAAATCTTTTAAAAAATAGAAAATATGTTTTTTTAAATTTCAAGCTACATCTTATTTTTTATTTTTTTTTTTAATTTTATCGTATTGTTCCATTACCATTTAAGTCTCTTATGCTTCGTCCACTCTGCAAGTCACTACACTGTTGTTCACGTTTGTGAGTCCTTGATCCTTTATCCTTCCACCCTCCCAAGCTCCCCCTGCTAATAACTGTCATTCTGCTTTTTGTTTATGAGATGGTCTCTATTTTACTTGTTAGTTCAGTTTGTTCATTAGATTCCACATATGAGTAAAATCATATGGTATTTGTCTTTTCCTGACTGGCTTATTTCACTTAGCATCATGTTCTCCAGGTCCATCCATGCTGTCACAAATGGTAAAATTTTCTTCTTTTTTTACAGCTGAATAGTATCCCATTGTGTGAATGTCCCATAGTTGTTTTGTCCACTCATCTACTGATGGACACTTTGGCTTGCTTCCATATCTTGGTAGTTATAAATAATGCTGCAATTGACAAAGGGGTACTTATGTTCTTTCAAATTAGTGTTTCGTGTTCCTTTGGATATATTCCCAGAAGTGAGATCTCTGGGTCAAAAGGCAGATCCATTTTTAATTTTTTGAGGTATCTCTATACTTGTTTTCCACAGTGGCTACACCAATCTGCATTCCCACCAACAGTGCAAAAGGGTTCCCCTTTCTTCACATCCTCACCAGCATTTTTGTTTTTTGATTTACTAATAATAACCATTCTGACTGGTGTGAGGTGATACCTCACTGTGGTTTTAATAATCCATTTCTCCAATGAATTAGTGATGTTGAGCATTTTTGCATATTTCTATTGACCATCAGTATGTCCTCTCGGAAGAAGTGTTTATTCAGGTCCTTTGCCCATTTTTTAAATTGGATTGTTTGTTTATAGTCAATCAATATTCAACAGAGGAACCAAGCACATACAATGGACTAAATATAGTTTATCAATAAATGGTGTTGGGAAAATTGGACAGAAACCTGCAGAAAAATAAAACTAGTCCACCTTCTCATACCATGCACAGGAATAAATTCAAAATGGATTGAAGATTGAAATATTAGACACCAAACATTGAAATCCTGGAAGAAAACATAGGCAGTAAAATCTCAAACATTGCTTATAGCAATATTTTATCAAATGTAACTCCCCAGGCAAGGGAAGCAAAAGAAAAAAATAAGCAAATGGGACTACATCAAACAAAAAATCATCAACAAAATAAAAAGAGAAGCCCCAGAATGGGGGACCATATTTGCCAATGAATCTGATAAGGGGTAAATATCCAAAATTTATTAAGAAATTACAAAACTCAACACCAAGAATGTGGTTTTAAATTTAGCACACCACAACATAGTTGTAAATTAGAAAAATAATTATTTAATGAAAATCACTATAAAACAACTGGAATACTTTAATGTTTGTGTATAACATGGCTTAATCTAATGCTGATTGTTTGCTCCTTAATAATGCAGGAGGGTTGGCAAGACACATCTAATAATATCAAATTCCTATATTCAAGAGTCTCTCCGTGGGGGAGTACATAGGCTCCTTTCTTAACATTTTAAAGGATTTTCATACCTGTGCTTCTTGGACATAAGAAGCAGTGCAGTCTGTGTCTGGAAGAACATTCCCTAGAACCCACAAGAGCTTTGTGATTTCCTAAGAATCTGTTTTCCAGATACCACTAAATAGTGTTGTTGAATCCATCCTACTTTCTGCCTTTATTCAATTAGCAGGAGCCAAAAGATTAAGTAAAATCTGATATCACATTATTATGAGGCCAATGGGAAAGTAGGTATCTGTGTGTGTGCGTGTTGCTCACACACATGTGTGTGTTTTCTGTTGCTCTAAACAGTCACAGGAAGTACAAAGTGATATATAATCATTGAGAAGGATTCTGTGTCCCTTCTTTGTTGTTTTTTCTATATTCTCTACCCCAAGTAGTCTATATTTTTTGCTTTATTTTCTCATCTTAAAGCCCCAGCTTCTCCAATCACTTTCAGGAAAACATGTGAGGTAAAGTTTTTGAGATCTTGTATTTCTAAAAATAGTGGTATTGTATCTTTTTTCACTTAATTATTTAGCTGGGCATCTCTTCAGATTTTAAAAGTAAAGTTTGTTATAGATATTTTCAGGACATAAAAAAGGGAAGGATGATAGCCTGGGCTTTCTTGGCCCATCACTCAGCTTTAGAGCCCATTGACTTTCAGCCAAACTTGTTTCATCTACTCACACTACTTCATACTTTTTTGTCAAGAGAGGAGGGAAAAGACAGGAAAATTTTAAAGCAAATTTCCAAAAATAGGATGTTGATTGTAAATATTTCTGTATATAGCTATACCATTGTAGAATAGAGCTATTTTTAAAATCAGAACCACAATAACAGTGACACAATCAATTAAGTTAAATAAGCTTAATATATTTAATTAATAGGTCATGTTTAGTCTTCCCCAATTATCTCTATTTTTTTAAGTTGGCTTGTGAGAATAAAGATCCAGGCAAGAAAGAGTGACATGATCTAGATTTCAACATCTAACAATTGTCTTGCTATCCCCATCATCCTGGCATTGATTTATTGAAGGAACTGGTCTTTGTCTAGTTGAATTTTGCCAATTGTATCTTACTGACATTAACATTTCCATTGCTCCACCATCTCATAGTTTCCAAGGTGGCTCTGAGAATTCAAAGACCTCTTTGTACACTCTCCTGCAGCCCATTCCAAGGACAGTGTATTTTTTCTTTGTAGAATTATATTATTCCTTTATAATAAGATAACTTGGCTTGGGTCTATTTTCACATATTTTGCAAGACACTTTTTTGGTTCTTCTAATATGGAAACAAGATTTTTCTTGAATATTTTATTGGTGATTTCCTCTTTCTGTTTTTTTCACAGTTCTATTTTTTTTGAGAACTTCATGAATTTGTATGTTTTACCTTCTAGATTAATTCTCCATATTTCTTATAATATCTCTTATTTTCCCTATCTTTGCCTTTTTTATGTATTTTCAGAGCAGTGGCCTCAAGTCTTTTCTACCTCATATTAGTTTTTCAAACTAGGGTCACCTTTATTTCTAGGAACACTTTATTCTTTCTTATAGCATTCTGTTGTTCTTTTATACGTATAATAATTTCTCTTTTTATGTTCTGAAAATGTAAATAATTACCATTTATCTAATCTTTTAACAGTCTCAGACTCCTCCACATTTTAAAGAAATATATATATCCTGATATTTATTGTTCATGTTACTGAGTTTATATGTTTATCTCAGATTTTTTCTAAAGCATCAGAACAGTTTATTGTAAGCTCTTTGCTATCATGGGGCTCACTGTAGGTTTTACTATAAGGTCATCTGGTTGTATCATTTTACCTAAATGTAGGTGTATATATGTCTTTCCTCTTAGGCTACTCAGGTTCTACAGAGAAGGCTTTATCTAAGTACCCTAAAGGCAATCTGTGAAGCACAAAGGTTTGTATCTCTGCCTGGTGTATAAATATACATTTATTTGACTTCTTTAAGTATAGAATTCCTGCCCTGAACTCCCCTTAGTGTCTCCCTTTCTAGGAAGACTCTTTACAGACTGCTAAGAATATGTCACCAGTCTTCTTTGGAGATTAGGAAGAACTATTATCGCAGGTCAGGTTTCTGGAAATGAAGCTCTGAAATTGAATAATTGTGCAAGAGGTTTATTCAGCCAACCCCTTGGTGTCTGTATCTGCAGAGAGGAGGGAAAGAAATTATATTTGTACAGGGGGGAAAGTTGAGCTGTGATACAGTCCCAATGAATACTCAACTGACCCCACAGAGCACTCTGGAACTAGAGCAGTCCTTCAGAATTGTCCTTACTTTGGCTTAAATGGTTAGACCTTTATCAGCCTACATGGATTAGCCATTAGAATGGGCCACCCAAAGTAGAAGTGAGACCTTGAATAAAATGGCCTTCTGTAAGCGAAGGAAATCCCTGACACCTGTCTGTCTGAAGCAGCACTCACAACAGCAGAGTCATAAGTCATTCACCGAAGGGGAATCTGGGCCAGGCATCTGGCCCATAGTGCAGCATTCACAGACTTGTAATGGGGAGATTAGGGGGCTTCTAACTGCTTCTTTAACAATCTTTCATACAATTCTCCCATTTTCTCTCTGCCTCTTTTCCCACTTAAATAAGCATCCAGTGCTACCTATCTCTACATCTTTCTGTGGTTCTGTTGTATAAACTGTGTCATTTCACTTTCCCCAGGCCAGTTGAGAATTCAGCTGTCTTGTATATTCTATGTCAGTCACCATATCTATTGTCATTCCAGATTCAAAAAAGTTAGTTGTTGTTTTATCTGTTTTCTTTTTCCGTGTAAATTTATGACTC
This sequence comes from Anoura caudifer, assembly GCA_004027475.1. NCBI lineage: Eukaryota > Metazoa > Chordata > Mammalia > Chiroptera > Phyllostomidae > Anoura > Anoura caudifer. Next base: position 108,698 of record PVKU01002609.1, on the reverse strand, counting down.
TGAAAATTGTTTTCTCTCTTTTTAGTTGAAGACAAAAATTAATGGGTTTATTCAACCCATCATCTTTACCCACCTGTCTCTGGCCTCCCTCTCATATGTGGAGTTTTCTGTTTCCCTCTACCTCACGTTGTACTTAATGCTTCCAAAAGTTTATTATGCATTTTAGTTACTTTATGCAATTCTCTTTTCCTATCATAGAATAAGAGGGAATCATTTTTGTTCAAATGTTGTCTCATAGTTTTATTTACTTTGTAATTATTTATCTAACAGTATCTTATATCTTCAATACATATTTTATAACATATAGGAAATAAAGAAGTTTTTACTATCTCTACACAGCACATTTTGTTTTAAGTTGGGATAAAGGAATACTTTATGCTTCAACAAATTTGGATCTCTCTACATTATTATTTTCTTATTCTAATGGGATTTGAACAGAAACCAGTCCAGGTAGGTAGGCAAGACTTGTTTCTCATGAAGAATTCTGTGTGTAATATAACACTTGAAAGTTTTGCAAGTACATTTTAAAGAAAAAGTAGTATTGAGTTCCTTGAGCCCCTGTCCCTATTTACATAATGTGTATTTAAATGGTCTCAGTGTAAAATAAGTAACATTTGCATTTTTCTCAGGTTTTAGCTTCTTGCATAATTGAGGCTTGAGATAAATATCTTTGGACTGCCCTTGATCTTGAAATTTATTTTCCAAACACATCTGGAGCCATTAATAAATAAGGATCTGTAATATATATTCATGTAGCAAATGGATACATGCTTGGAACTTTAAATCACCTGTGTATTGAGTTTGCCATTTCCTTCCTACATCTTGGTTTTGGAAAAAAAATAACATAAACAAACCAAACATTTGGAAAAGGAATAGATATTAGTAATTTAGTTATCATAACACTAATGCTGCTGCTGAATTCTATGAAACAGAACATTTATCATGTGTCACTAAATAATGTTAGGACCTTTCTGAGTAATCCACAAACCATAGAAACAATCTAATGAGGTTCTTGGGTTTACCTGCTCAGGTCAATTTTGCGAATATAGTGCAAGTGCCTAGGTCAAAGGAGAAAACTGTGCCTAACAGTGGGAAGGAGCTTTGCTCATTACAATACTAAGTACACAAGGTGAATCATACATCCCGCAGGGTGATATAAGCTGACATATAGAAGGATATACTTATATATAAGTAGCTAAAGCTGACATTTGTTTTTTTTTTCCTTCCTGGAAATCTGGTAAATGCTGAATAAGCCTTTAATTTGATCTTTTAATGCAAGCATCAGCTGTTCAGTATAGAGGGAGCTGGCAGAAGAAATATATCAAACTCCATGCCCCCAACACTTGTCTGTAAGAGGTTCCTTTCTAGTAAATAGCAGTCTATTAAGGTTCTTCCTAGACTTAATCAAAGTGCTGTACAGACAGATTTTCCTGAGTGTGAACAGCTCTCTACTCTCTCACTGAGAACCTGGGCCTCTAATTTTGTAGCTGGCCTAGTCCTGCGAAGCCCACAATGCACAGTGTGTAGCTTCTCCTTCCCTGTGGTTCTTAGTGGCAACAGGACGTTGAGGGACAGGCTTTGGTGCCAGACCTGCAGGCAGGGATGCTGTCAAGATTTCCTTACTCTTTTCTCTGAAAATAAGGGGCTAAATCCAACTGACACATACTGAGGTAAACAGGCAGTGACATATTTGTAGACAAATTGTCATACTGTAGATTATTCACAAAACAAATTGTTTCTGATTTGCACTCATAGTTTGTGGGGGGAGGGGGGGAGTCTGCCAGCACTAACAGCTGCTCTCTTTTCAAGGGAAACAAGCATTTAATGAAAAAGTTAATTTAAAAATAATGTTCTACGGTTGCTAAATTTCCTAAGGGGAATGTTTAACACTGCTCAAAACTAAAAGAAAAAATGTTTGTTTCTAGCTCATGTAGAAATATCCTAGTTTTTTAGGGAATATAATAGGTTAGTAACTCACTTCTTGGAATCATTTGAACTTTCTTAGTGTTGACAGAATAATTTTAAAGTAATAATGAAATAATAATTGTTCAGATATTTTTCCTACATCTCTTTTTTTTTCATTCATCACAGATTTAATAGCTTTGTTAGCATAAATTTTGAGCTTAAAAAACTTAGGTCATCCTCAGGGGAGTCCATTTTGTTCAATAAGAGATATATATATACACATACACATGCACATGATGTATTGTATGTAATATAAGGTGTAATATAAGAAATCTTATATAAGATATATAATATATACATACATATATGTATATATCTCTATATATCTATATACTCCTATATATAGATATATATCCCTACATATTATGTGTGTGTGTGTGTGTGTGTGTGTATCCCTTGAGGATCATTTAGAATCACTTGCAAGGCCCCACTGAAACTGCTCACAGAATTTATGTGAATTTCACCATAATATTTAAGAAGTGGTCAGCTTTCACCAAGACTGACCAATTATGCTTGCTTCAGTGGGTACCAACACCTCTTATGGGTAGGAGATTAATCTTTGTTGATATTGATTACAAACAACCTTCAGAGCCCTTGTTACCACATCCTACATCCTAATTCTACTACTGTTAAGCAGTTCCTTTATTCTACAATTCTCTCCATGAATTGTTTTAAAGGAAAATTCTACTTCCTATATTTTATTTTGTTTGCTTTGGCTGTAAGGTGTTAATTAGCTAAACGTGAACTTGTTACCTATTCATGGACAATAATTCAGTAATAACTTGCAAGCAGAATGTGCATAGGCTGATCATTTTTCATTATAAACTTTTCAAACAGGAAAGCAAGTATGTAGTTTGGTCAGTCTGATCAGTCAGTGCTACTCTAGTCATACCCATAGGTGGCAACTAGCCTAACCCAACCCACCGCTTTGTAGGACTAACTTCGCCTCATCATGATGTTCTCCTTTTGCCATTCAATACATTAAGTTATAAAAACATCTCTGATTTGTGCAAATTCTTTTGGTCTGAAGAGATAAGACAAATATTCCAAATACAGTTAATATTTTGTAACTTATGTCTCACTCTTTAGCATTTCCATTGAAAACCAGTCTTTTCTCAATTTATGTCAATCCCATTTTCCTCTTTAATGGCATTATGGCTGAATAATCTATCTACAATCATTTTTGTATAATTTATATTATTTAGGTTTTGTTGTCTTGAAATATTTAATACTTTAAAACATTGAGAGTATGTGTGTGTGTGTATGTCACATAATGTTTTCTCCCTAAAGAAGGGACTTATATGCTATTTAAAAGCACTTTAAATGTTAATTTCCTTCTTCCTTTTTTATTTTCTTCAATATTTGATCCCAAAGTAGTGCCAAGTGTTTTACTCTCTGGCAAATAATTAAGAACATAATGTTTGTCAAAGTATATCAGAATCGGAGGGAGCACTGCAAAATCTTTGAACTTATTATTCTTTATTGTTGACAGTGACTGCATTATTTTAAATAGAAGGCAAAAGTAATCTCACTGTACTTCTGATTTTTCTTATCTATACTCTCACCTATTTCTGCTCTACCAGATAGTAATCCTTCCCCTCAAAATACTCAAGTACTTTCAAGCCATTTTAATCTTTTATTAGAAAATTCTTTCAAGAGAACTAAGATAGTCCTTCACTACATGTATAATGACAAAAATCAACTGATGAAAAGCAGGATAGCAATATGAAGAACTTTCCTTTCACTGTACTCTGTCCAGAGCCCTGTTCCAACCTGTTCTAGAAGCTGCTTCTACCAGTGTGTTTCACCCTCCATGCACACACAAGGTGGGTGTAACTGCCATTTCAGAAATGAATGGAGAGAGATTAGAAATAAATCCCACAATTTCTTAGCAAATAGAACAGCTTTAGCTTTTTCTTCTCCAATTGTGATTCAGTGACAACACAATGACTGACACTATGCCTGAAGAGAACACAGAAGTGAATAAAACAAAGATTCCTGAGATGTGCATGAGAAAGATTAGGACATGAAAACACGATTAAAAATGAAGTGAATATTATAACAAAGTTTTATACAAAATGCTACAGCCACAAAGAAGTAGAATCAAACAATCTTTGGAGGTAAAAGTGTGGGAAAGTCTTCATCAAGGAGATGGCATTTAAAACAAGTGGTGTTGGATGTGAAGACCTCCATATTTCGCCTGAGCAAAGACATGAGCATATGAAAGAACATGGTCTGCTTAAGAGCAGAGCAGGGATTGGTGGAATTTGGAGTGCATTTGGAGTTACAGCATTGACATGTCTCAGAGAGTAATGGGAAATAAAGCTAAGCTAAGCTTCTTGCACAACCCACACATAAAAATTCTGAAGTTCTGCAAAGTTTGAATTTGATCATAATATAGATGATGGAGATGTGATTTTGCATTAGCCAACTGGATTCAGGAATAATTTGTAGAAGCACTTTAGGATAATGTTGGGATAATACTTGGGCTTTGAAATCAAACAGCTGGATTTGAAGAATAGCTCTATTAATTACTGGTTGTTTAGGGTATTGGCTTAAACTTGTTTAAGCTTCAATTTCTTATTTACAAAGTAAGAATAATAATATAACTGACCTCATGGGGTCTTGTAGGAATCGATAAGATAATATGTTAGAATCTTGTAATATTCTGTGTGAAGATGATAAACATTAAATAAATGATGACTGTTATTCTTTGTGTTCATAGAAAAAAATCAGAATGAGGTCATTGCATTATATAGCTGTATTACTTACTAGTCAGTTAATGTGTTACTTAAGTCCATTTTGTCTGTCTGTGTCTAAAGAGCAGCAGGTTGGCAAGGGGTGCAGGTCAGAACAGAATAGAAGGTGAATACTTTAGCCTGGCCACTTTAAATTAACCACTTCTGTGGGACAGATATTGGTGAGTGGGCTCAGTAACCACAAGTCAGGAAGTAGGGTGAAATCTGTGCATCTCAAGCTCTCTCTCTCTCACTGTTCTATCATCTATCTGTCTATCTATCTATCTATCTATCTATCTATCTATCTATCTACCTACCTACCTACCTATCATCTGTATCTATCATCTATCTCTGTCTGATCTATCATCTATCTTTTTATCTATCATAAATATCTATCTCTCTCATTCTTGCTTTCACTCCAAACCTACTATCTCAAATGAAAAATTCTCTACACTGAACTCATTTTCTAACACCTACCCTTCTTCCACTGCAACAGTCAAACAATTCCCTAATTTTCAAATTAGGGAATTAAAATGAACAAGTCATATTGATTGTTAAATCCTCTGGATTTTACTTTCTGACACTTCTCTCCTTCTTCAATGTCACTATAGTTCTTCTTAAATCACCCATTGGTTGGGTTATTTCAATATCCTAATAACTACCTGTATATTTTCTAATCTTCCTCTACAAAACTGGAAGAATTTTGTTATGTGTTATTTTTACTTCGTAATCTGATCCCTGCCTAATTTTTTAGCCCCATCAACATCTCTCTCAATTTCAGCTCACTTCAGCCTAGGCGAGAAGGTATTCTCTGGCTTAGAGAAATGTGTATTGCCTTAGGAGGTAAATATTTGTGGATTTGAATCTCAGACTAGCCACCACTAAGTATGTAATTTGTAAAAAGAGTATTACTCCTCTCTGAATTCAGTTATGTCAATATGTAAAATAGTGATATAATATCTGCATTTAAATAATTTGTGATTATTCTAAATATCATGAAGGACCTAGAAAGGGTCTGATATTTTGTATACTTAAAATGAATAATTGATATAATGAGTGCTCCCTAAAATTAACTCAATTGTTAGTACATTTATACCTGTTTTGGTCTGGGATGTCCTTTACCACCTTAGACAATTAATATAATTATACTTATAAGGCTCATTTGACTCTGAATCCCCAAGTAGAAAGAACATTTTAGTCCACTGTTTTCTACTTTGTTATATGGAGCCATCTCTAAACAAGTGATAAGTTCAAGCAATTTATAACCAATCCCAATTTGTCTAGTGATCTTACTTATAAAAATCAACATCTTTCATAAGCTTTTTTGGATATAATTAAAAATATGGACTTTAACATTGAATTTTGGTGAGATTAAAAAAAAAGTGGAGTATAATTGTCCTGTGGTCTTATTGTATCAGTAGTCCTGCTCAAGAAAGAAAATATTGTTTCTGATCATTTACTCTCTGGCATCATTTCCTTCCCAACTTCTATCACTAGGAAGTTCACCGAACACAAGGGAATTCTTATATATATATATTTTTTTCACAGAACCATTCCTAAACCAAATTGAAAATAAGTAAATTGACTTGCCTCTCATATATATACTGATAGCATAACTATAGGAAGGTCAGAGAGTTCTGGAAAAGATAATGGGTAGATAGATATTCCAGTGGAACTATGAACAGAGAGGTTTGGAAATGAGGAGTTTAGAAATAAGTTATATGATGAATCAGGGGGAACTGGGCAATTCACAGAGTGGTCTCCTCCATAGATTCGAGACCTTGACTACCTAAGTTCAAATCCCAGCTTTTCTTAATGCTCAGTTCTGTGAATTTTGGAAATATGATTTAATTACTCTGTGCTTTAGTTTCTTAACTGGCCTAGCCTCAGAACATGTAGTAATGATTATACATAAATGACTCATAGCAGTGTTATGTAATTGTCAGTGATATTATTGGAAAAGGTTGGTGGTGAGGCAGAATTTAGAGTGCTAGTATTAAAAGTCTTAGAGTAGTTGGAGCAATGTTATCACAACAGTGGCTTAGCAAAAAGAGCAACACGTAGACTCAATCATGAGAACTAAGTTTCCAAGTTCAATTGTTATGGAAAAGTACAGGGAAAAAAACAAACAACAACAAGAAAAACCGAGGCATGAATGCCAGATCTAACCTAGGCAGGGCCAGATTACACACAGGGAACTTGTGAAAGAAAAATTGTCAAGTGGTGCCTGGAATGAGGAGGGTGAAGATTTAGTGACAGGCCCTGGAAAGGTTTTTAGAAATGGTTCAAAAATATAGTCAGATTTTATAAACTTACTTATTTGGGAAAAAAACGATGCTCTGAATTTCAAACAGCTTAAGAGTGAATGTTTAAAAATAATTCCATCTTAAAGTTATTTAGCACAATAAAATTATCTACTTTATGGTTTCATCTTTCAGAAACAAATTCCAGAGCATTTGAAATATCCAAAGAATAATTTAAATTGCTAAAGAGTGCTGAAAATTTAAATTGTATATTCATGGTAGTCAGTGTTCCATACCATTCAGAGCACCTATCCAAGGTCAAACTGCCAATAGAAGCCTTCAGTTTTGTGTTCTGTTGTGATACCAGTCCAGATCGTCTTTTGCCCTCTTAACTTCTTTCTCAGCTAGAGGCTATCACAAGATACTAGAATATTTCCTATTTCTTTCTAATTATGACCATCAAATAAAATAAGGTAAAGTTATGTGCACAGAGCCAGCTGGGTGTTAAAACTGTGGTTGTTTGCCCACAACCCTGTCAGAGGACCCTCAAAGGCAGTGTGACTTTCCTCCAAAAGGGCAGGAAGGATGAAGGGAGCACCTGTTTATGCTTTGTGCTTTGCTACCCACATTTCCAATGGCTTGGAAAAGCAAAACAGGAGAGGGGAAATGAGAGGAGAGTGGCCTTACATACAGAATGACGAGACAGTTTTTCTTACTTCTCAGAACAGTGCAGAGGTCACATAAATCTGAAAGAGAGTCATGGAAAGGGGTCACTTTCCTAAGTCAAAGCTAAGAGTCAAAGCTAAGGTTCCAGTTTATTGAAGGGAGGGAGTAGAAGGGGGGAGCAATGATCAGAACGTTAACCTCTGTCTGCCTAGCACTTCACATTTTCCACAGACCTTACCTTATTTAATCTTCCCAGCAAAGTGGTGGCTATAATTCCTTTTTTAGCACATAAAAGAACTCTCTTCACTCTCTGATTCAATAAAATATACTAAATAATGCAAAAGGTTAGCTTTTATTATTCTTAATAGTTATGTAACACATTTCATTTTATTTCATTTTCTTATTTTCTAAAACTTATCTAAATATTTTATTGCATTTTTATAGTATAGGATGTTTTTATTCTATAGGTGAAGCACTTAAAGATTTAAAGTGTCAAATCTAAAATTAACCAAAATTTTCCTGAGTATGTGAGAAGAAGTGAATCGGTGAAGTAATTTATATGTTGATAATGGAACCAACACTTTAGAATTAATGAAAGAAAAAAAAAAACCACTACTCACTGGTCCATATAAAAACAGAACTGTCCTAAGATAAGCAATAAAGTTGTGGCATAACCATTAAAAGGACCAAAAGATGCTTTTTAAAGCACACTACTCATTCTCAACTGGGCAGTTTTTCATTGTTTCTGTATCTTTACAATTGGACTAATCTTTTTTGACATTAATAAGCATGCATTCAAATTTTAAGTGTGGCATGATCACTTTCAGAGGGCAGTGATAATGAAAGTCACATAAGTGAGCTAAGCTAATTAATGTATATCAGTTTTTCTTGATGTCCTTCATTTCCCACCACAAGTTCTTGATGATTGGTTATAGCATTAAAGTGTTGCTATTTTCTATGGTTCATATCCAAAGATGTTCAGAAACTTAATTTACTTTTCACATTTTAATATTTAAGGATTTATGTTAAGATAAAGTGGTAACACATGGTAACTTTCACCAGGCTGGAGTACCAGCTGGTAGTACTTCATTGTTAAATAATCATCCAGCTTTGCTTTTGTCATTTGGAAAAAAGAAGGTTTAATTATGCATTTAAAATGAGAATTTAAAAAATAATAATAACAAGCAAAATATCCTTGATAACATGTACAGAGGAATAAGATTAATCATCACTGAAAAATTTTCATCTTCTCTACAGAAAGGTTAACTGATTAATAACCAAGAACAAATTTGCACAACAGTTTTGCAGGAGGCCTGAAAAGGCGTCTAGTGGGAGGAGATGAGGTAATTAGCATGCAAGTTACCAGTGTCTATGGGCAGTGTACTGGAGCACACCCACTTGAGTTGTATGCCATGGGTATTTTTATAACCCTTGTTGTATTACTAATTAAAGAAATACAAGTTTAGTTTCTTTTGATCTTGAATATTGGCTCTTATTGTCTTGCTAATGTTTTCCCAGAAGTTATATTGATTTAAATATTAGTACCACAGTTGTTTGAATAAAACTTTAAGAAGCATTTCCAACAGTACCTACACACACTGATAAGAACAATATCATCCATATTCAATTTTATAAATAAGGCAGCCAAGGCATAGGAAAGTATTTCAGTAACAGTTAAAAAGTCAATTAAAATGCAGAGCAGTCTGACTTACTTCTTTCATTAATAATTTGTAGTTTTCAGTGTACAGTTCCATCACTTTCTCTGTTAAGTTTATTACCTCATATTTTCTCCTGGTGGGAGTATATGTGAAGCTAGCTTCCTCAGTATTCATACAATTTGAAGAGAGTAATGGTAACATGGATAGGGGTGTTCATTATATCATTCCATTTTTATGTTTTCAAAATTTTTATAACAAAGATTAAGAAATGGCAGAATTAGGATAAAATACAGTTTTCTGGGGGGAAAAAAAAAACCACTCTAATGAAATGGCCTATAAGCAGTAGAGTTAAGAGACACAGATTAGTCAAGTATTGAATACTAATGGCCTACAATTTTTATCATTTTTCCTGAATGTCATGGCCTTCCTTTATGTCCCTTTACATATCAATTATCTTGTAAGTGATTTTGTTAATTAATGTATTTTTTGTCAGTTCACTTTTTGTTGTTATTTCTGTAGTCATGACAGTAGTTACTGGGGACAGCCACCTGATCGGCAGAGTCACATTCTGTACCACTCACCAGGAGACAGTGATTCAGTTGGAACCTACAACTGAAGATAAAACTACACAGCATTTATTAAAGTGGGCAAATAACTGCCATTAAAAAGCAGTCTTGCAGAGGTATTTCTACCCAACTCTTAGCTATAACCCTATAAACCAATGAATAATTAAAATAGTAAGTGATAAATGAATGACAAGAACAAGTCACTTTCAATGAAAGGAGGAATAATCACTAATCCAAAGTATAAAGAATAACTATATAATGCAGTGATATTCATCAAACCAAAGAAGGAACCTGAAAAGTGACACAGATAGTAGGCACGGGACCCTGGAAATTACTAACTCAAATGATAAAAACAAGCCATGGAGGCAAATATTATAATACATAAAATTTCTAAGAACAAAATATTTAGTATATAAGTATTTATAAGTGAGATTCAATTGTCTTAAAAAAGTAAATACCATCATAATTGATCAAAAATAGAAACTCCAAACCCTTCTATGTGCTATACAATTACTTCAAAGTTAACAACAACAACAAAAACTATCTGGTAAATGCAAATGAAAAGAAATCAATTATGATATCAGTAATAAGAGGTCAAATTTAATATAGAAAGTATAAAATGAAGCAAAGAGAAGTGTATAATGATAATTTATAAACCATTAAAGTCACAATAGGGAATTATTAGGAAGTTTTATATATCAGTCAGAATTCATATTGTAAATATTTTCAAAAATGTAAAATAGAATAAATAAAAAAATTGTAGGAAACTTAAACTCAGTCTATTATAGCTAATGTATACATACACAAGTAAATATATTAAGAATAATAACATTTGGAATATTGTTATGTATAGACGAGACATAAAATTCTCTTTGTCTCATTTGCAAACTTTTTTGTTTTAATGTTTTATTGTTTATGCTATTACAGTAGTCCTATTTTCCTCCCTTTCCCCCCTTCATGTAGCCTGCCCCCCACTTCCATAGTCAATTCCCATACCTTTGCGCATGTCCATGTATGCTCTTTGACAAGTCCCTTCCCCTTCTTCCCACCATTACCCCCCTCCACACTCCCCTCTTAGAGCTCTCAGTCTATTCCATGATTCCATGCCTCTGGTTCTATTTTGTTCATTAGTTTACTTTCTTATAAGTGAGATCATATGATATTCATCTATCACTGACTGACTTATTTTACTTAGTATAATAGTCTTCAGTTCCATCCATGCTATCACAAAAGGCAGGAATTCCTTCTTTATTTCCTGCTGTGTAGTATTCCATTGTGTAAATGTGCCACAGCTTTTTGATCCACTCATCTACTGATTAGCACTTAGGCTGCTTCCAAATCTTGGGTATTAAAAATAGTGCTACTATGAACACAGGGCTGCATAAGTTCTTTGAATTGGGGTTTTGGGGTTCTTAGTATATATTGTCACATATGCAATACATATATTTGACCCAGTGGAATCACTGGGTCAAAAGGCAGTTCCATTTGTAATTTTTTAAGGAATTCATACTATTTTACACAGTGGCTGCACCAGTCTGCATTCCTACCAACAGTGCACTAGAGTTCTCTTTTCTCCACATGCTCTCCAACACTTGTTGTTTGTTGATTAATGATAGCCATTTTTAATTGGGTTGTTTGTCTTCCTGTTGTTTAGTCTCATGAGTTCTTTGTTGCGGACACTGTCCAGCAGTGTCCGCGTCATTATGGATGAATTAAAACATGCATACAGACTGCTGAGTCTGGTGGAGGAATAAGGATAACCACAAGGCTTTTCTCTCAAGAGCAGCCAAAGCCACAGCCTCCGCCATGACAGGCCTTTATTCTAATCATCCCCTTACATTCCAAGATGGATTCTCTTCACTATTCCTGTTACAACAAAGGAGCCAATGACCCTCATTACATCACAGAAGAAGAATATTAGCAAATGAATAAGCAGGCATTTACACTGGGCCTGCAAGGTACTTGGAGGATGAGGGGGTTTCAGCAAAGAGCACACTCTCAAAGCAGCCTACGTATATTGCAAATCTGATTTCCCATGAAAGAACCTATCTGTGGGCGTGGGTCCTGTACATCTCCGAGTGGGAGCTGGGCCCACGTCATGCAGAAGGGTCTGCCACAGTTCTTTATATATTTTGTGGATTAAACCTTTGCCTGATATATCATTGATGAGTATGTTCTCCCATACAGTCAGTTCCCTTTTCATTTTGATGATGGTTTCTTTAGCCATGCAGAAGCTATTGAATTTGATGTAGTCCCATTTGTTTATTTTTTCCCTTTATTTCCTTTGCTCTAGGAGATATATCAGCAAAAATACTGCTATGTGAGATATCTGAAATTTTATTGCCTATGTTTTCCTCTAGGATTTTGTAAGGTACCAGGTCTTGCATTTAAGAATTTTATCCATTTTGAGTTTATGCTGGTGTATGGTATTAGCTGGTTGTCTGATTCCTTTCCTTTCCTTTCCTTTCCTTTCCTTTCCTTTCCTTTCCTTTCCTTTCCTTTCCTTTCCTTTCCTTTCCTTTCTCTTTCCTTTCTCTTTCCTTTCTCTTTCCTTTCCCTTTCCTTTCCCTTTCCTTTCCCTTTCCTTTCCCTTTCCTTTCCCTTTCCTTTCCCTCCCTCCCTCCCTCCCTTCCTTCCTTCCTTCCTTCCTTCCTTCCTTCCTTCCTTCCTTCCTTCCTTCCTTCCTTCCTTCCTTTCTTTCTTTCTTTCTTTCTTTCTTTCTTTTCTTTCTTTTCTTTCTTTCTTCTTTCTTTTCTTGCATGTGCCAGTCCAGTTCTCCCAACACCATTTATCTAAGGACAGTTTTCACTCCATTGTATGCTCGCACACCCTTTGTCAAATATTAATTGACCATAAAGACATAGGTTTATTTCTAGGTTCTCCATTCTGTTTCATTCATCTACAAGTATGTGTTTATTTTTATGCTAGTACCAGACCGTTTTGGTTACTTTTTACACACACACACACACACACACACACACAGAGTCAAATATATTTTACACCCCAGACATAAACAATGTACTTTCATTTCCCATGCCCATGAAACATGAAAACATCCTGACAATTCTTCATATAAAAATAGAAATATTATATACCATATTCTCTGGCAATAATGCAGGGAAATTATAAGTTAGTTTGTATGAATTTTAATATAAGTGCTGGTCTTTGACTGATAATGGTGTATCAGTATAGGTTCATTGATTGTAACAAATGTACATTCTGGTGGAGGATGTTGGTTAAGGGCCTTTGCATGTGTAGGTAGAGGGCCATGTGGAAAATCTAGTCTATACCTTTTCTCAATTTTGCTGAAAACATAAAATTGCTATAAAAACTAAAGTCTATTTTTTAATCCTCACCCAGGATGTGTTCATTGATTTTAGAGAGAGAGGAAGGGAGAGAAAGGGGATGGGGAGAACAGCAGCAATATGAGAGAGAAACATCAATTGGTTGCCTTCTTTATGCACCCTGACTGAACCCACTATCTAGGTAAGTGCCCTGACTGGGTAGAAGACACATAACCTTTTTGGTGAAGGGCAGGGATCTCCAACTCACAGCCTGTTAGGAATAGGCAGCAAGCAAAGCTCACCTGAACTATTCCTCCTGTCTTTTCCTCCCCAACCCATACCCCTCCTCAACCCATCCCCTGTGCCATTCTTCCATTATACTGGTCCATGGTGCCAAAAAAGTTGGGGACCACTTGTGTATGGAAGGATGCTCTAACCAACCTAGCCACCCAGCTAGAGCAAAAGTAAAGTCTATGTAAAAAGTATTAATAATAGCCTTGGGTGGTGTAGCTCAGTGGATTGAGCAAACCACAGGGTCACTTGTTTGATAACTAGTAAGGGCACATGCCTGGGTTGTGGGCCAGGTCCCCAGTAGGGGGCACAAGAGAGGCAACCACACATTGATATTTCTCTCCCTCTCTTTTTCCTTCCCTTCCCCTCTCTCTAAAAATAAGTAAGTAAAATCTTTTTAAAAATAAATAATAATAATAAAATTCTAACCATCATGAATTTACCAAAAATGCAAACAAAAGTTGAAACACACCAACTTCTCTTTTAAAAAATTCCTGAGAGCAGAGTGAAAACAAGCACTTCAGTTTTATACTGCCTGGACTGAAATATGTCGAAAACACTATGTGTCATTACATATTAGCAAAATTAAAGTTTTCAGGTGAAGATCTGTGCTGTAAACACCTTTATTTTCTAAGTAAATATTTAAAATCATAGACTTACACATTTAAATAAAATAATAGAAAGAGATGGCCAAAATAAATGGATGGAAAGATGAAAAAGTATTAAAGATAAAAACAAATAAATATATTATAAAAAGTATTTGAGAAACACAAAATAATAAAGTAAAATCTACTATGAACTTAAGAAAAAAGTGACTAACTGTAAAAGTACACTGTCAAATATACAAGTGACAAAATAAGTTGAATAAAAGAGAACATGATACTTATAAAATTGCAACAGGTTAAATACTGTTGAGGTAAAATTGAAAATCCTGGAGGAAGCAAATGCTATCCAAAAGCCATATATTATTCATACTGTCCCGTATAGCATCAAAATTACTAGTTAATTAAACGTGAACCAGTGTGACCATGAAGAAACACAAAGTAGGAAGATATATTTTCAGGGCACATTAATACCATCAAAATGTTCCAAAGAATTCACAATCCACATGTTAAAGCCTGAACATCTCACAGAGTGTCCTGAATATCACTCACCCAGAACTTCTAGCCATCATAATTAATTATAACCTGGAACTCAGTTGCAAATATAAATGAGACATTTTTCAACTGTCTGTGAATATCTCAGAGTGAAATTTATGAGGCAAACTTGTTAGAGACAGTTTCTCTTACCCCAGTCAAAGGAACACTCAGATTATTTGGAAATCAGCTCTAATTTAATAAACTATTTATTGGCCTTTCTACTCTTTGACATAGCATATGATGACTGACACACACTCAGATTTCTATGCATAGTCCTTGTCATATTAAAAAGTAAGAAATGGAAATTAGTATTTACTAATCAACAAAGTTATGTCAACCACAATGCTGGGCACATCTCATTAGGTAAGTGTATTTCATTCTTATAGCATCTCTTGAAACCTGAGAAAAATTATTATTATTATTATTTATTTTTTTTTTTTACTGAAGAAGGGAAAATAGAGTTCAAAAAAGTTAGGGAACTTCAAAATGATAAAAAATAGTATGTAGCAGAAGTGGTATTTTGAACATGTTTGCTTAATTGCAAAGATCATTACCTTCTAATGTGCTATCGAGGATAGACCTGCCTGTGCTGAAGACCTAAAACTTCCATCGGGAGGCAGTACAGCCTAGTGATTAGGACCCTATGCTCAGGAATCCGACTGCTGACCTGGGTCTGAATGCCAATTTCAAAGCTTACTCACTGTTTGAACTGGGTAAGGAAAGTTGTTTAACATCTCTTAGCACTACTGTCTGGGTATAAAAGTAGTTTATACCCTGCCAAATCATTACAAAGATTAAATTAATGGATCTAATTATTGAAATTAATTATTGAAAAGTATTTAGTAGTACATGACTCATGGTATTTAATGATTGTTAGCTATAACTCTGATTTTGTTTTATCCTTGTTGTTAGTAATAGCCTGATTTATTTTCTAAAAAGATGAAATCATCTCCCAATTTGCTCATTTGCTCTAAAGAAAGGAAATTCAATAAACACATTTACTGAAATAATTTTCTAACAATAACTACAAATGTTATAAACTACTGCTGAAACTTTTTCTCAAGCTGCTTGCTGTACTTATTTATGCTTTTCAGGGGGGTGAAATAGTGTAGAGGCTTACTAAATCTATGTTTTACCAATTCCTAATTGTTACACATTTAAAAGATGCCAGATGGAAATAACACTATTTTAATGAATTCTCTACTTCAGGGCTCTATAAAAAAGATAAGTATATATTAATAGCAGAGATTCTTCTGATCAGAGGAGTTTAAAAAAATGTTTAGAGTCAAATTCAGTTGACAATTTCCAAACACTAATGGAAATAAAAAGTAAATGTTTAGAACAAAGTTACATATTAATGTAAAACTTCTGTTGTGAGTTACTTAGTAGGGATTCGCTGCATCCTGCAGCACTGAAACATTTACCACTGCTTTCAGGAATTTAAACTTCCATTCTTACAGGAACCAATTTTGATATTCTAAACTCCCCTAAAATGTTTATTTGATGCTCCACAATTTTTTACCTTTAATTAAATGAAAAATATTGGATACACGTTTCATTTTTTTGTGAACTGATTTGGTTATATTGCAAAATTATTTCACTTTTCAAATGGTTACAGCTGCTGTAAAAAAAAGACTGACATCATTTCTCATCTGTAAGATTTGTTTTCCTCTCTTCTTGGTGATGTTGTTTACTTCTTATGAAGTAATTTTAAAAAAGACCTATTTAGACTTTTTCTATCTGAAAAACAACAACAAAAGCAACAGAAAATAGAGTCAGTCTAAAGCAGAGACTGGCTTGTTTTGTGTTCTTATCTTTGCCTAACATAAACTTAGAAAAAAAATACGTATACATACACATATATGTGTATATATGTATGCACATGTATATATACATATATGTATATATATTTAGTGTATCTCTTCAATCTACAAAGGAAAGTAAAGATTTCTTACAATTATGCTTCCTCAAGATTTAAATGAGGGTTTTTGGCATTATGCTTATTACATGGTTGAAAGTTCCTTGATAAGCATATTATAGAAAGGAATATAATAACTATTTATTTGTTCATCTAACAAAAGTTAATGCAAATTTTATTTTTTTAAAACATTGAATCTTGTGATTTGAGAAATATCACTAAAATAGGATATTTCTCAGCTCTGAGACAGCAAAAAACCTATCCCCTAGTCTTAGAGAACTTGCCTACTGGGTAAGGTGGGGGGATATACAATAAGTAACCCATAAATATATCATCAGAGTGATTTTGGTTGTGGTTAGTTTTATGGAGAAACTAATGTTGAGTGAGATTTGAGGAGGAAAATAACCTTGGATTGTTTAGTGGTCAGGGGTACTTGGATTGAGAACTGATTTCTAGGAAGCAAGAGGAGTCTGCAACTTGAGTATGCAGGAAGTCTCTATGTTGGAAAAACCATGCTTGTGGTACCCGAGTGACTGAAAGTTATCATCAAAACAGAGATAACTGGTCAAAGTGTTTGAAGATCGAGTCTTGTGAGGACCTGTAGGGTTTTCATTGTGTACTTTTCCGTAATATACACAGGTGAAATTTTCCTTTTTAAAGGATCACTCTTCTCATTTGTGAATGTGTTATATTGAAGAAACAGAGAATTAGAAAATTCCATTATTGTAGTTATGCAGGAAGAAAAAGGTAACCCAAAGGGGCTGCAATAGATAAAGAGAAGTGAACAGGTATGAGCTCTAATGCATACAGGACCCATAGGGAACTGAATACCAGTGTCTGAGTGATATAGAGGAGTCAAACATGACAATCCTGCCTTTGACTCTGAGTAAGTAGGTAGTTGATATTGTCAGCTACTGAGGTAGGGAAAGAGAGTTTTAGGGAACTAGTATTCTTTCACTACATTAGCAACATCCTTTATGATCATCACTTGTCTTCTTTTCTGTGCATTTGTTAGCCTATGTAGTGATGTTGTTTTAGCAAGATTCATACATGTTCTTAGTTCCCAATACTAATTATCAGAATAGAGGAAATTCTGTAAAGGAACTTCTGATAGGAAACTATTGGAATATGCTCTTCAAGGCATAAAAATCAGTGCAAGCAATTTAGAAAAATTTCAAGTTCAATAGACCACCCACAAAACATTCATTAATAATGGTATGAGAACATCATGTAAAAAACTAAAATATACAGATAATAAAAATAAAAATACTAATAAATTAAATAAGTAAAAGAAAAATTAAAATCTTCCCCCACCCTTCCTCTGTGTGGTTTCATTTAACCCATGACTGTTGTTCTGGTTATTTATTGCTGCATTATTACCTATATCAAAATTTAGCAACTTAAAATGACAGCAATCTTAATTTTGCTCAGAAATCTGCAGTTTTTGCTGGATTCAACAGGAATGGGTTTTCTACTTGATGTATCCTCAGCTGGAATGGATCAAATGAGACTGGAGGATTTACCTCCAAGGTGGCTCCCTCACATAGCTGGCATGTCGATGTTGCCTCTGAGGGGGTCATCTGGGTGCTTCAGTGCTTCACATGAGCCTCTCTAAGATTCTGCATGTACCTCCTCACAAACTGGCAACTGATTTTATTCAGTAGGTATGCCAAGAGGCCCCAATGGAAGTAACAAAATAAGTCCCTAAACATTCTTGCAATATTATATTGGCCCAACAATTCCCTGGGGCCAGCCCAGATTCAAGGGTAGGGGAGTAAAAAACCTCTCTCAGAAAAAGTTGCAAAGAATTTATGGTCATCTTTAATTTTCCACAGACCATCTTATTAATTCTACCAGGCCACTAACAAGTAAATAACTGAACTACTGTTCTGCCTTCCTGAATAATTGCTAATAAAGGAATTTCCACTTCGCCTGGGCAGCAATGAGTATGCTTGTGATCCGATGAAGATTTGAGAAAAGAAATCCATACATGTGGATTAACCATAAGCTCAACTGCAGGTGGTTATGACAAAAAAACGTTTTCAAGTAACACTTTCATTACAATGATTCAATGCTAGAAAACAAATTGAAATGCCAAATAATGTTCAGTTGAATTGTGTCCTCAGATAACATTTTTCTAATTGCAGTTCTTGCTTTAGAGAACAGCAATTAGGAAATTACATATGCTGAGAAAAAAGGCTCAGAAAAGGCCTTGAGATTCGGGCTCACCATTGTTAATTAAGTCATACAATCTGTCTTTCCTTATTAGGGTTTTTAAGCAGAGAACAGCCGAAAAATAAGACCTATTTAAAATGAAATTACAGAAAGGCAGAAAAGACTTTGATAAGTATATTTGAAAGAGGAGTATTTTTTCACCTGTTCATGGGGTGAACATCTGTGGTTTTTTGGCAATAGTGTTTCCACTCAAAAAGAAACTCCTAGTTCAAAGACTCATCCTCCCTTGTACCTATTTCTTTGAAGTATTCCCTTGGATCCCTTAAACTATGGGTGGCCAAATGATTTTGGCATGTGGGATATAGATTCAATACAAATTGAGTCTCAGGATTCAATATTTTATCTTTTATTCTGTCATTACCTGCTTATGCTTTTAACCAGGTTGTTTGACCACTTAGCCCGACATTTAAGCAGAAAGGCCACGTTCACAAGCAAAACAATGTGAGCATGAATGTAACATAAGAGTCTTGTCTGCAAATTTTCACATGAAAAGAAGTGGGAAAAACATGGTGAGATTGTTCACTGATGGTGATAGACACGAGAGAGGGCACACATGCTGGTAGAGTAAGGGCCTCTGATGTGCTTAAATGAGAGTGATTGTACTAGCTAATTTTAAAGATTTCCAATAGTGAAATGTAGCTTGTCTTTGAAATTTATTTTTAGGACTAAAGTTAAAAACTCATTCATTCAAGTTATGACTTTAAAGCAAAATATTCTAATGTTTGCTTTTAAAGCATACAGAACAACTTTTATATAAAAGTTAGGCAGAAACTTATATACATTTTCAATCATAATATTAGGTTAATAAAACCCAGCCATTACCAATGACATAAGCATATACCATTCAGGGTCCCAGATTTTACTAAATCTTAGATTAATCAAAAACCTAGGGATCTGCCAATGTGTATTTATAAACAATATCAGATAAACATCAGCCTGCATTAGTGATAATGATCCCATTCTAATTTCTTTTCTGTAATTGTACAGGGTAAGAAGTTTCAAGGGGAAAAATTATTACAATATCCATTTATTGTACTGTTTAATATTTTTCTCACAAAGTAAAATTATTTCTCAGAGTGTTTACTAAATGAATGTTATTTTTTCCTCCTTAATAAAAAAGCCACACTAATTAGAAAGCTATAGCTAAAAGATAAGAAGATGATCAAAACTCGAGGAATAGAATAATCTCTCTAAATAGTCATTCAAGTCTTGAACTGATCTCACCTCTAAGAATAAAATTCATCATACTATTTTCTCATTTATTGTCCAGAACATTCTAACCCAGTGATAAGCAGTATAATTGTTAGGGTAACTTTATGATTTATATTTGGTATATTAACATATATATACTTACTTTTTAAAATTGATGTTCAAATGCAGTTGTCTCCATTTTCCCACCACCACCACTTTCCCCCACCCCACCCACACCCACACCCACCTCCCACCCTCAATCCCACCCGCCTTGGCTCTGTCCATGGGTCCCTCATTCATTTTCATTTATTTCCCTTCCCTTCTTTCCCACGTTATTTCCCTCTCCCCCTCCCTCTGGTTACATATATTGATTCAAGTCACAGATTGATGCTAGATGACCCTGTTTTCACTTTTTTGAGAGAAAGATCAATTCTTTACATCCTTCTTTTTTAAGATAGGAAAATACATCTGCTTAGCATAATTTAATGCTGTTGCTATGCTGGGCCTTTTGTGGTTCCATATACATTTTTGAAATATTTGTTTGTGTTTTGTGAAATACATCATTGGAATCTTGATAGAAATTGTGTTGAATCTACAGATTGCTTTGGGTAGTATGGACATTTTAATGATTTTATTTCTTCCTAACCATTAAAATGATTTTTGCTTACTTATTTTTATTTTCTTCAATTTCTTTCTTCACTCTCATAATTTTCTGAGTACAGGTCTTTTGCATTCTTGGTTAGGTTTATTCCTAGGTATTTTATTCTTTTTGAAGCAATTGTGAATGGGATTGTTTTCTCAATTTCACTTTCTGTTAGTTCATTATTGGCATATAGAAATGCAACTGATTTCTGAATATTAATTTTGTATCCTGCTACTTTGCTCAATTCATTTATCAGTTCTAGTAGTTTCTTCATGGAATCTTTGGGGTTTTCTACGTACAGTACATTGTCATCTGCAAATAATAACATTTATTTCTATGGCTTTTATTTTTTCATTTCCAATTTGTATGCCTTTTGTTTCTTCTTTTTGTCTGATTACTGTGGCTAGGGCTTCCAGTGCTATGTGAACAAGGGAAGTGAAAACAGACATTCCCATCTTGTTCCCGATATTAAGAGAAACACTTGTAGTTTTTGCCTATTGGGTGTGATGATGACAGTGAGCTTGTCATAAATGGCCTTTATTATGTTGAGGTAGGTTCCCTCTAATCTCACTTTGCTGAGAATTTTAAATGGGTGCTGAATTTTATTAAATGCTTTTTCTGCATCTATTGATATGATCATGTGGTTTTTATCCTTCATTTTTTATATAGTTTATTGACTGAATGCAATGTTGTACCAACCTTGCATTCTCAGAAAAAATCCCATTTGGTCACAGTGTATGGTCTTTTTGATGCATTGCCATATTTGATTTGCTAATATTTTGTTGAGCATTGTAGCATCTATGTTTATCAGGGATATTGGCTTATAACCATCTCTTCTTTTTTTCTTTTTCTTTTTTTTTGGGGGGGGTAGTGTCTTTATCTGGTTTTGGAATTAGGATAATGCTGGCTTGGTTAAAAGGGGTTAGAAGGATTCCCTCCTCTTGAATTTTTTGGAATAGTTTAAGGAAGGGTGATAGCTCTTCTCAGAATGTTTGGTAAAATTCACCTGTGGAGCCATTCAGTCCAGGGCTTTTGTATTTTGATTATTACTTCAATTTCACTAGGTATAATCTGTCTATTCAGAGTCTCTGATTCTTCCTGGTTTAGTTTTGGAAGATTGTATCTTTCTAGGAATTTATCCGTTTCTTCCACATTATCCAGTTTTTTGGCATATTGTTGCTCATAATATTTTCTTAGATCTTTTGTAGTTTTTGTATTTGAAGTTGTTATTTCTCTTTCAGTTTTGATCTTATGAGTCCTCTGTCTTTTTTTTCTTGATAAGCCTCATTAAAAGATTGCCAATCTTTATCTTTTCCAGGAACCAACTCTTGGAGTCATTGATCTTTTGTATCCTTTTTTTGTTACCCCTAGATCCCCTACTGTGACTGTATTTCTAATCCCTGTCTAGGCCTGTACTTCCATTGATCTCTCCCTTTATGTCCATCAAGATTTGTTTTACATATTTAGGTGCTCCTATGTTGGAGCACCTACCTGCTTTTCTCTGGCTTTTAGGATTCTCTCCTTGTCTTTAATTGTTTCCATTTTAATTATGATATGTCTTTGTGTAGACCTTTTTGGATCTAACTTTTTTGGGTCTCTCTGAGCTTCCTGGACCTGTGTGCCTATTTTCTTCACCAGATTAGGGAAGTTTATGGTCATTATTTCTTCAAATATATTCTCTCTCTCTTCTCATTTTGTGGGAATTCCCATGATGTGGTTGTTGTAATGCTTCATGTTGTCCCAAAGGTTTCTTAAGCTCTCCTCATTTTTAAAAAAATTCTTTTTTTTTTCTTTTTACTCCTCTGCCTGGGTGTTTTTTTTTTTTTTTTTCCTACCTTGTCTACGAGATCACTGATTTGATTCTCTGCTTCATCTAACCTACAGTTTATTTCCGACATGGCATTCTTTATTTCTAACTGGTCTTTTTTACAGTTTCTATGTCTTTTTTAATGCTGTTGAGTATCCTTATAATCATTAGTCTAAGCCCTTTATCTGATAAATTGCTTGCCTCCATTTCATGTAGTTCTTCTTCTAGAAAATTCTCTTGTTCTTTCATTTGGGGTCTGTTTTTATGTCTTTCCATTTTAGCTAATTCTTTGTATTTATTTCTATGTATTAGGTAGATCTGCAAAGACTCTACTATGGACCTAATTCAAACACTGCCTTGAGGAACCTGTCTAGAGCTATCAGTGATTCACTGCTTATGGTTCCCTCTCCTGGGACTGGGTATGTGCAGAAAGAACCAAGCTGTACACCACAGCCATCTTTCATCAGTGCCAGGCCTGGAGGAGGGTCAGCTAAAGTCTCAGAGAATCTAGAGATCCACCTTAGTTGTTAAACTTAATCACTGAGATAACAACCTCCAGCTGTACTTAGCAGCAGGGCTTTAGCAATGCAGGGTGGGACAGAGTAGTTCCTATGGGTGGGGTATTATTTCCCCTCAGGCTGATGCCATTCAGAAAGGAATGCTCTGTCTCAGAAAGATGGCTTCTGCAGTATAGGGTATGACTCAGCACAAGGATCCTGGTGGCTGTTCCTTCAGGTCTCTCTCCAGAGCCACGAACTGCAGTCTCTTGTTACATGGTCTCTAGTTCACTATGCCCTCCCTCTGCTGGAGCCCAGGTTAGGTGGCTACAAAGGAAATTCTGTATATAGGCCTTTTAAAAGGCTCTTTGTTTCTACAGCCATCTCTTCCTGGCAAACAGAAACCCTGATGCTTTTCACAGCCATATATTATTTGGGTTCCTTTCCTGGATCTAGTGCTATAGTCTGGAGATTCCTGTGGTGGTTTAGACCCCATACTTATGTAGGGGAACACCTTGACTGCTGAAATATCCCTCTGGAACTTCAAGTGCCACCTGTGAGAGCCCAGGCAGCCTTCTCATGCTACTTCCACACTCCTTACCAGCCTAATTGTGATGATGTGTCTTCTGCCTGTGCATGGTTGTAAGCCTTCTCTCCAGTTAGTGTTCAGTTGGTTATGCAGTATTATTTTTCTATGATATAGTTGTAATTCCAGTTTTCTCCCAGTAGAGGTCTGTGCAGCTTCCACCTGTTCCTCTGCTGCCTTGGGTCCTCTATTAGTGCATTTAATATATACAAAACCCACAAAATATACATGCTATTAAAATATCAGATGGAGGAAAATAAAGTACATTTTTTAGGCTTGACAAAAGGCAATTATAAAGGCTTTACCTTTCAGGCCTCATGAGGTAAAGCTGCCCTCCATTCCTCTAACATGCACACAACATACACACATGTACACACATACACACTAGCCTTGGTGCTCTGCCAGAGCTTTTCAACTTTCTCATGGGAGTTTCAGTCAAAGAGTCTGGCTCCCAAGGCCAGTTGTGCTCTTAGGAACATTTGCATCTTTAGTCTAGGCATCTTATCTTTCACTTTCTATCTGGAGGCTTCGAGCAGAGGTCTTCTTCAATACTTCTGCTGAGTCCTCCTAATAGAAGAGAGGAGAGGAAGGGGAAACCATGAAGATACTTTCCTCCCCCATGTTTCAGTATCTAGCACTTTTCCACTCCCAGCCATCCTCTTATTCTCCCTCCAGCGTCAGTGATTATAAAACTGTTGGAGACTTTTGGTGAGAGATATCTCACCAAATATCTCTCAAGAGATATAAACTTACATCTGCCCTAATGTACGTTGTCCCTCAGGTGGTGCATGCTTCCCTGGGGGAAATGGAACAGGGAAATCAGTGTTTTAGACTCTTGCTTCTACTATGGAAGTAAATGACCTAAGGCTTAACTTTTTCATTTTTGGCCTCTTTTTCAATGGCTTTTCTGATACCTGGACACTCAGCTGAGCTCGCGGCATTACTTGCTATAGTTACTATTGTAATTTAATCAGGTCTGGATTTCACAAGATCATTCTAGGTGGCACACGGAGATGTTATTGGAGTAGGATGAGACTAGGAGTTTTGCAGAGATCTCCGTGTTTGCAGAGATCTAATGCTGTCATACAATAGGTTAATACAGTGTTATGGGGAAAAGTAGGCATATTAGAGATGTATTTAGTAAGTAGAATCAATGGAGCCTGGTGACTGACTGACAGTGAAGGATTAAGAATGAACAAGAGATTAAGGATTTATTTTGTAAAAATTATATTGAAATCTTAACACTATTACTTCAGAATACAAGTGTGTTTGGGGAAAGGGTCTTTAATGAGGTCACTAGGGTAGGTCCCAATCATTTAAGACTGGTGTCCTTATCAGCAGAGGAAATTTGGACACAGGTACTACAGAGAGAAGATGTTATGAAGACACCAGAAAAAGAAGTCATTCACAAGCCATGGAAAGGAACCTCAGACAAAACTAACCCTGCCAACACCTTGACCTTTGATTTATATATTCCCAAATTTTCTTTAAGCCACTTTGTCTGTGGTACTTGTTTTGGCAAACCTGGCAAACTAATAAAGGGTGATGTCCAATTTTTTGACTTAGGAAACTAGATGTTTGGTAGTTGTACTCCCTGATCTATTAAAGTTAGGAGAATGAGTGATCTGGGAGAATGAGAGTCAGAGTTTATAGGTTTAAATGAGTTTAAAATGCCATTGTGCATTCAAATTGAGAAACTCAATCTGTGGATCTAAGGCTTAGAGAAATGTGTGTACTAGAAAAAGCAATCTATGAGTCATGAAATGGTATGTAAAATTTCATTGAAACCTGATACAAAAGGTTAAACCAGTCACAATACCTATATACTTGAATGGAACTATGTCAACTTATTCTATATTTCTATTCCCGTATGTGCTATTAAAAACCTCCTACAGTGGAACAAAGATAAAGGTAATGACAGTGCCTAAAGAAAGTGTCTTTTGAATGCACAAAATACAAAGTAGAATGAAAAAGTGGTTAGAACATAAGGGAAAGGTTAGCGCTAGGGGTCTACAATGTTGTAACGAGTTACTCTTTATTTAAGCCTATCCAGATTTTCAAAGGAAAGTTCACTGAGCCTTACAGACTGAGGGAAATCACTTAGAGTTCACTCATTATTAGTTTATAGAACTTTTACAATTGGGTTTTTGGCATATAATTTGTAACTATCGTCATGGAAAACAATTAGGATACAAAAAAACTGAGGACATACAGTCACATACCATATTATATTTTGATCAATGATGGACCTCATAGAAAATGGTGGTTCTATAAGATTATAATGGAGCTAAAATATTGCTATTGCCTAGTGCAGTAATTTTCAACAAGTATGCTGCAATAATTTTTAAGACATGCAATACCTGACTCTTTAGTAAGGGGCACTGATCTTTTTTCCCTTAGTTTGTCAAATAAACAATGACAACAGCCAAGATAGTAATAGACATCCATTGTGAATGAATCAAAATTATATCTACTTTTTATCAGATTGGCCAAAAAATATATTTTTTGTTGTGCTGCAGAATTTTAGTAATTAGTTTATATGTGCCATGAGATGAAAAAAGGTTGAAAACTGCTGTCTAGTGTCATCATAGCCCATAACTACAATAATTTTCCAAGGATGAGTGGGTTGCAAAAATCAAGACTGTGTTAGAGATGGCAAACAACTTTAACCTCAGTGTGGATGAGGATGGCATTGAGGAGCCCTTAGAAGTGGTTCCTGAGTAATTGATTAATGAAAGTTGTAGGAACTGGAATAAGAATGCAGAGATGAAGAGGGGGCAGAAGAAAAGAAAACTGCAGGGAAAGAAAAAGAAGACTCCCCTGGGAAAATTCACATTTAATGGGCTAGCAGGAGCTTTAGCACACTCAACAAGCTCCTTAACATGCTCGAAGACATGGACCCAATACTGAAAGGTTTTTATTAATACAGGAATGCTCATGGTAAACTATCTGTTTACAAGCAAATCTATGATTTTTAAGAAAATACAAGTAAACAAGCAAACCACCATGGATATTTCTGCAAAGAGTAACACCTCCTCAGGAAGAGCCTCAGGCAGGTCCTGCAACAGGTGTTCCAGAAGAAGGCATTGTTATCATAGGAGATGACATTGCCATGCCTGTTACTAGTCCTGAAGACCCTCTAGTGGGACATGATGTAGAGTGGTAGGCAGTGATACTGAGGATCCAGACCCCAACTAAGCCTAGGCTAATGTGTGTGTTTGAGTCTTACTTTTTAACCAAAAAGTTTTAAAAGTAAAAAGTAATGATAAATAAATACTTTTAAAGTTAAAAAGAAGCTTAAAAAATAGAGCTAAAATATTTTTGTATAGCTGTACAATGTGCTCATGTTTTAAGCTTCATTATTACAAGAGTCAAATGTTTAAAAAATTTGAAGTTTATGAAATAAAAAGTTTACATTAAGCTAAGGTTAATTTATTATTAAAGAAAGAAAATGCTGTATACACTTAATGTAACTTAATGTACAGTGGTTATAAAGTCTACAGTACTACACTGTAATGTCCTAGGCCTCCACATTCACTCACTACTCACTCACTTACTCAACCAGAATAACCAGTCCACAAACTTCATTCATGGTAAGTACCCTATACAGGTGCACCATTTTTTTGTGTGTTATACCATGTTTTTACTGTACCTTTTCTATGTTTACATATGTTTAGATACACAAAAAGTTACCATCATATTGCAATTGCTTATAGCATTCAGTATAGTAACATGCTATACCAATTTGTAGCCAAGGAGCAATAGGCTACACCATATAGCCTAGATGTGTAATAGGCTACGCCATATAAGTTTGTGAAGTACACTGTATGATGTTCATATAACAACAGTCACCTAACAGTGCAGTTCTCAGAATGTATCCCCATTATTAAGTGACACATAACTGATAGAAAAGCTGTAGTATCAGCAAAGTGGAACCCAACACCATTAGGAGTAATTAAGTTTGGATGGTGCTTTGTGACAAGGGCAGTATGAAGGCTAGTCAAGGGCCTGTAAAAGCCAGGAAACACAGGATCCACGCTAACACAGGAAGTCATCCTGGGGCATTGCCTTGCAATGAAAAGGAACTAAATGAGAGAAAAGTGATTTATTCCTTTCCCTTCTTTTGATTCAAGACATTGACACCTATAAAAAGACAAATTCACATACTTGAAAAACATGTTTCTTTCGGTCTCCTTGCAGTTTCACAGTGGGAAAAGTGAGCTCTCGATTGTAATCTAGGTGGTTGCCTTTCCTCTTTGGTTTGAGAAAATTAAGAGTTTTCTTTTATTAATTCTGTGTTCATTTTTTCCAATATACTTGACCCAAATACAATGCTCTCTAAACTTATGAATTCCTTTTCCTAATTATGATGATGGCAAATTTTTGAGGTGCAGATATACTTCTGCAATGGACACAGCTAAGACTGTACTTTAAGAATCAGAATATAACAGTCATCAAAATTTGTCTAAGTTCTTTTGTGAAATCTGTGCATTTCTTCTGTGAAATCTGTTTACTTTTTTGAACATGTGAAGTAGACTATTGTAAACCACAATGTGAAAAAGCACACTCAGCAATGGTAAAGTCTTTCAGAATAGGCTATCTGAAAGTCTACAACTTTTTAAGCCATTGGAGTGCTGCTTAAAAATATCAAACTGCAAAGAGGCACTATGAGAAATTATAAGTAATTTGTGAATCAAACAATATGTACAATAGTACTATAGAGTAAATTGGACCATCTGCCTCTGCGTACAATTACAGCTGGTTGCAAAGTATATAATTTATGTTTTCTGCAGAAGAAAGCATGAAGGTTTTTAAAAACTGTGTTCATGCTTTTATAAAGAGCCCTTTCTTGTTTTCTTTTTTAACTGTTGTAAACTCCAGAGAGGTGAAGTTTTGCTGATATGTTTAATGGCAGTTCATTTGTATTACAGTTGGAGGGTCTATCAGAGCATGTATCCTATGGTCTCTTATTCCCTCCTTATAAGTAGATGATTTAAACACATACTCACCTTCATATGTGTGTGTGTGTGTGTGTGTGTGTGTGTGTGTACTGTATTTTTTATTGTTGTTCAAGTACAGTTGTCTCCATTTCCCTACTACCACTCTCCCCCCACCCCACACATCCCAGCATCCCACCCGTGATCCTATCCTCCTTTGGCCTTGTCCATGGGTCCTTTATACATGTTCCTTGATGACCTTTCCTTCATTTTCTCCCATTATCCTTCCCCTTTCTGGTCACTGCCAGTTTGTTCTTTATTTCAATGTCCCTGGTTATATTTTGCTTGCTTGCTTGTTTTGTTGATTAGGTTCCAGTTAGAGGTGAGATCATATGGTAATTGTCTTTCACCACCTGGCTCATTTCACTTAGCATAATGCTCTCCAGTTTCATTCATGCTGTCCCAAAGGGTTGGAGCTCCTTCTTTCTTTCTGCTGCATAGTATTCCATTGTGGAAATGTACCATCATTTTTTAATCCATTCATTTACAGATGGGCACTTAGGTTGCTTCCAGCACTTGGCTATTGTAAATTGTGCTGCTATGAACATTGGGGTGCATATGTTCATTTGAATTGTTTTTTCTGGATTTTAAGGTAAAATTCCAGCAGTGGAATTGCTGGGTCAAAAGGCAGTTGCATTTTTAGTTTTCTGAGGAAATTCCATACTGTTTTCCACAGTGTCTGTACCAGTCTGCATTCCCACCAGCAGTGCACGAGGGTTCCCTTTTCTCCACAACCTGGCCAGCACTTGCTATTTGATTTGTTATAATAGGTATCCTCATGGGTGTGAGGTGGTGCACTTAACTTCATATCTTTTAAAATACGAGTTTACTTTATGTTTAGAAAAGCATTGGTAGTGACTAATAAAAAGAAACAGGATAGGAAAAAATGACTCTTATAATTAATGTGTAATAAATGGCATGCATTGCTCTTGAAAGTTAAAGAAACAATGTTCTTATTGATGAAGAACTAAACAAGCTTCAGCTCACAAATAAATTTACTTAACTAATACCAAAGACTTTTTATTAAAGTAGCTATATATTGAATTGTAATCAAGTATACTGATTCCTCCCACTTCATTTTTCTCTTTCAAAATTTCTTTCACTATTTTAGTTTCTTCACCTTTCCATATAAAATTTAGGATAATATTGTCTTTATCTAGAAAAAAATGTTTCCAGAATGTTGTTAGGAACTGTATTAAACCTATATGTCAATTTTAGGTGAAGTTCAAAAGTCATCCCCAAATCAACCAATACCTACTATTATGATTATTAGAACAGTGTTCAAATCTGACTTGACACATCATAATGACCAAAAGTAGATAATTTACATTATAGTTTACTGTTGATGTTAAGTTATGCACCCATCACAACGCTATTATACAGAGTATTATCATTGTTCTAATAACCCTCTGTTTCTAGGCAATGTATGTCTAGTCTATCATTAAATTATAAACTACTTCAGGAAAGGGACCTTTCAATATCAATCCATATGTTTCTGAAATCTATCTTGTTGTTATGTAAGAGATGACATTCAATAGGTTTTTTTAATGAATTGTGTTAGTGTTATTAACTTTAGCAGGTTATACTACACTCTCAATGTTTATTTTCCAATGTATTTCACATTACTTAAAGTAATTCTATTACTTGAAAACTTGATTCATACCTCTTTCCTCCACGATGATATGCTTCCATGTATTACTTTTGGTAGTTTAGAAAATTCTTCTATTTGTCTGACAGTTAATTTCATTACATCATCAAAACTGATTTTGTTTTGTTTTGTGTGTGTTGTTTGTTTCGAGAGGAATTGTTCATCATTATACTGCAGAGTAATTTATATTTTTTATTTGTGTTAACAGATAAGATGTTTATAAATAGAAACTGGGGATCAAATTCACTGATTTTTTTCTCTTTCTGCTGGCTGTATAAAACCTGTGATTACAACATACTCTTTAATACAGGGGTGAGCAAAAGTAGGTTTACATATAGAAAAAGACACGTACGTTGTGATATTATAATAGCTTTATTAACTTGAAGAATGTCACAATAGCACAGTAAACCTACTTTCGCCCATCCCTGTGTTTTTCTCTACTTTTTTTTGAGACAAAAGTACCTTTGCAAAATAATGTTAGCCATTTAGGAGTATTTTTTCAATAGTTCATAACAACCCATGGACTAAACAAAAATAAATGTGCTCTATTGTATTTCTATTGTGTTACATATTTCATATGGAACCTTTCCTGCCTCAGTAACATTGCTCTCTCCTTTCAAACATTGTGCATTCTTCTATTTCTAATGTAAATTCTTTTATTGTCAAACTTACCTGATGAAGTCTCTTCACTTTATGGATAACATTCAATTTGTTATGACATTTAAAGGGGAATTACGTCTACAATTTCTCTTTAAAGTGCTTTTATTGCAGTTGTATCATTACTTAAGTATTGAATCTGTTATTTTATTTTCACTTCTTTTTGTGTACTTTGCTTTCTCCCAAGCTGCAGATTCCTTGAAATCTACAGTATGTAGTACATTATAAACCACATGTTTATGATTTGATTTTAATAGTTTGTGTACCCCAAGGGCATACAAATGCTCAATTATGACCCAGAGTCTTTGCAGCATCTTTCATTCATTCTTTTTATATATATATGCAGTTTTTTAAATATTTAATTTATTTTCATTGTTGTTCAAGTACAATTTTCCACATTTACCTCCAGCCATGTATCCTTTATACTTGTTCCTGCAAACACTTCCCCTTTTCCCCTGAAATTACCTCCCCTCTCCCCTCTGGTCAATGTCAGCTTGTGCTCAATTTCAGTGTATCTGGTTATATTTTGCTTGTTTGCCTGTTTTGTTGATTAGGTTCCTGTTAAAGGTGAGATCATATGGTATTTGTCTTTCATTGCCTGGCTTATTTTGCTTAGCATAATGCTTTCCAATTCCATCCATGCTGTCACAAAGGGTAGTAGCTCCTTCTTTCTTTATGCTTCATAGAATTCCATTATGTAAATGTACCATAGTTTTTTGATCCATTCATTTACTGATGGGCACCTAGGTTGCTTCCAGCACTTGGCTATTGTAAATTGTGCTGCTATGAACATTGGGGTGCATAGGTTCTTTTGGATTGGTGTTTCAGGGTTCTTAGGATACAATCCTAGCAGTGGAATTGCTGGGTCCAAAGGCAGTTCCATTTTTAGATTTCTGAGAAATTTCCACTTTGTTTTCCATTGTGGTTACACCAATCTGCAATCCCACCAACATGCACTAGGGGTCCCTTTACTCCACAACCTCTCCAACACTTGTTGTTTGTTGCTTGTTTATGATGGCCATTCTGACAGGTGTGAAGTGATATCTCATTGTTTTAATTTTCATTTTTCTGATAGTTAGAGACACTGAGAATCTTTTCATGTGTCTCTGGATCCTCTGTATGTCCTCCTTGGAGTAATGTCTGTTCAAGTACTTTGCCCATTTTTTAATTGGGTTGCTTGCCTTCTTAGAGTGGAGTCATATGAGACTCTCCCAGAAAACTGCTCAACCTAGTAAATGAATTTGTTGAAACAGCAGGATACAAAGTCAATATGCAGAAATCAAAGGCATTTTTGTATACCAACAATGAAACATCAGAAGCAGAAATCAAGAAAAAAATCCAATATGATATAGCAACAAGAAAAATAAAATACCTAGGAATAAACATAACCAAGGAGGTAAAAGACCTGTACTCAGAACAGTACACAACACTGAAGAAAAAAATTAAGGAAGACACAAACAAATGGAAGCATGGGCCATGTTCATGGATCAGAAGAATTAACATCATCAAAATGTCCATACTACCCAAAGCAATTTATAGATTCAATGAAATACCTATTAAATTACCAATGGCATATTACACAGACATAGAACAAACACTTCAGAAATTTTTCTGGAACTGAAAATGACCCCAAATAGCTGCTGCAACTTTGAGAAAGAAGAGCAAAGTAAGAGGGATCACAATACCTGATACCAAACTCTATTAGAAGATCCCTGTAATCAAAACAGCCTGGTACTGGCATAAAAAAAACAGGCACGTAGACCAATGGATCAGAATAGAAAGCCTAGAAATAAACCCAAGTCTCTATGGTCAATTAATATTTGACAAAGGGGGCAGCAACATAAAATGGAGTAAAAATAGCCTCTTCAACAAATGGTGTTAGGAGAGCTGGACAGCTATATGCAAAAAAAATGGAACTCGAACACCAACTTACACCATACACGAAAATAAATTTAAGGTGGATAAAATATTTAAATATAAGCCGTGACACCATTAAAGTCCTAGAGGAGAATATAGGCAGGAAAATCTCAGATATTTCATGCAACAACATTTTCACTGGTAAGTCCCCTATAGCAAGGAACATGAAAGAATAAACAAATGGGCTCTTAACAAAATAAAAAGCTTCTTCATGGTTAAAGAAAACAGTATTAAAATAAAAATAGAACCAACCATATGGGAAAACATATTTGCCAATGATACCTCAGACAAGGGTTTAATCTCCAAAATATATAAAGAACTCTTTCTTTCATTCTTATCTTGAGACTGTTGGCCAAATAATTATTCAGAGTATTTTTATTGTAATGAGCATTTGTTTGGTCAGATCATATGATGATTAAGAGCTTATATTTTAAATGGTCTCCATTCAAATATTTGCTAAACCATTCTTATGAGTTAATTCTTTAACCTTTCTAACATATATTCATAATAAAGATAAATAAATTATTGTATTGTAATATAAAAAGTTGTATTGTTCAATGTTGTGAACATTGAACAATGTTCACAACATTGAACATTTGTAGTCAAATATCTCTTTGATTGAATTTCAATAATATTACACATTTTTAAGAAATGTATGTTTCTTTACTTCACTGCTATGAGAGTGAAATAAAAACTGCTGTGAGGATGAAATGAGACAATGTATGTAAAGCACTTGGTATGTGCTGGTAGTATAGCAAATGTATAATAAATGTTAGTACTCACTAATTCTGTGTCTTTAAAAGTGCATGCTTTTTTCCATTCACAATTGCATTGTACAAATGGTTGCAATTACCTGGGACAGTGCTATCAGTTTCTTCTTCTACTACTATCACTACTACTACTACTACCACTATTCTAGAAGAACAAGATTTCAACACTTGAAAGATGTGAATACACATGGTGAAATCCTCAGTTGAGCTTTTCCAAAACCATACATATTATTATAAAAATATATGTGCTCAATAATGTGTAATATTATTATAGAATTTATTCATTTTAATCCCTCAAATACTCTGTCTACATTTTGAGAGCACATGTTCAATATTAACTGTTCCATATTCTATGGATGGCTGTTAGACTCATTATAACACACCCTCCCAGACTCGTGTGCATCAGCAATGCTGTCTCAGTGCTCTGGTAAACTAACAGTCTGACTTTCTTTGATTATATTTTAGTAAACATTCTGTGCTTCTGTGGGATGTAACTCTGGCTTCTGTCTATCTCCTGGGCATGATTTTAGTTAGAGGGCAAGCCTTAGGGATAGAGCTTTGAATCATCCTTTAAAGAACAAATTGTCTTTCTGCCTTGGCAGCAATCAGCTCATCTTTGGCTTAATCCTAACGAAATTGATGCTCATATATTTCTGAAGGTTATGTGAGAATTTACATCATGGCTGTTCTAGCTTAATCTTATTGTTTGTCATCCCTCTAGGTTAGGATGAGTCCCGAGTGATTTCAGAAAATTGAAACAGTGAAATAATACCAACTGAAAAAAGTGCTACTTATAGAGCTTTAATCTGTGGAGTTCAAACTCATTAATCTAGATCACCTCCCTTTGAGCGAGCAGGAAACACATATGACAATGCAATTGAAAGGTCAAATTGCAAAAAAAAAAGAAAAATTGAAGTGATGTTTAAGAATTTCAAGGTTACATAATAAATCATAGACCAGATAGAAAATTTGCTAAACTTCCAGTTTGCTTAACAGATGTTAGTGGCACTTCTCAAAGCCAAATTCAATTATTTTAGCTTAAAATGCCCTACTAAACCAGAGATGAAATTTTCAGAAATTAAGCACAATTCTAATATAGAGGGAAAAATTGTATTAAGGACTAATTTTGATTTTCTTCCATTCTATTATAAACTCAATTTATAGCAAATAGAACTCATTCTAAGAATATAATCAGGATGCATGCTATTTTACCCCTTTTTTCTTTGTTCAGATATTACTCTTTGGATATTAAGAGAAATGGGTATTGAGGATGGATTGCATTTGTTACCATAGCAGCTGGGACCATTTGGATGGCAGGAAAGACATTTGTTAAAGCACAGATATTTCTAACTCAGCAGGA
Organism: Anoura caudifer; assembly: GCA_004027475.1. Taxonomy (NCBI): domain Eukaryota; kingdom Metazoa; phylum Chordata; class Mammalia; order Chiroptera; family Phyllostomidae; genus Anoura; species Anoura caudifer. Next base: position 73,922 of record PVKU01002609.1, on the reverse strand, counting down.
AAGTCCAAAATGAGCTTTGTACAATACTGGGACAATGATGATAATATCATTTCCTGTAATGTTTTATATAAACTTCCCATAAGAACATGGGAACAAATACACGGAGATATTTGTGGGTCATAAACAATAAATCTCAAATAAATGTCAAATTTCATAACCACAGCATTCAAAACACATACAGGGTTTTGGGTGTCGGATAACCTGATTAAGCAAATACAAACACTTTGTTGGAAAAGTCACTGTCCAACACAAATTATGTGTAATCTCAATATCCAGTGCACATATTTCCAAAGGGAAAGTGATAAATAAAAGAGGACTGTCGACTGTTATGTGTCTAAGAGGATGAGATAGAATCATTTAATAGCTGATGACATAGGAAAATTCTGTAGGTGGCAGATTCAAGAAGGACTTCTTCCTCTTGTTTACTTTATAATTGTTCACTGTGTTGTATGTATGATGTAAAACTTCTCCAAACCCCATAAGAAATTTTAGTTAAATCATTTTAAACACTTACAGTTATTTTGAAAATTAGAAGTGTTTTTTGATTTTGTGTCCACTAGGGCACAATATAATGTAAAACCCTAAGAATAAAAGAGTAATATCGGAGATATATTGGAGGTACACTTTTATATTAGAAAGTTTCCAGAAATATAAGGCACTTTAAAGACACTATCTTTTTCACTGGTCAAATTATGATGTTTTCTAATTTAATTTTAAATGTAGAATGACAACTTTAAAATATTATCAATTTTGCTGCCTGAACCCAAAATGTGTTTTTGAATTTCCACTTATAAATTAATGTCAATAGCAGAGGTGAAAATATTCTAAGAAATAAAAAGTTTCAATTTTTCTTTTTTTTAGCCTACTGACCACCAGTTATAACTATGGAGTTTAAAACTTTTTGTGTGTGGCAAAGCTAAAGTGCATTAACATCACCATGAAATTAATTAAGGAGAACAATAGAAAATAGATGCATTCAGTGAATGAATATGGCTCTGTGTTTGTGTGTGAAGAAGGGGTGTATCTAGAATCTATGTATATATTCTGGGCATTTACTTGTTGATTTTTGTGTTTATTTCAGTTATTTCTCACAATCTACATTACTATCTACTTATTTTAAAAGAGCGTTAAGATGTCAAATATTTATACTTTTGGTAACTGGAAACTGAGGTTGCTTGTTTTCAAATATTTATTTTCTTAAAACATATGTATATATGAGTCCTGAAGTTGAAGGTTGTACTCTGAGAAGGGATATTATAAATAGTGGCTCTGTGTTGTTTTTCTTTTCTTATATCCAGACCATTTTAGAGAAAGCAGTTAGTAATGGAGATGTTAGAAAAATATACAATCAAAATGTTAATGAGGAGAGAGTAATGGGAAGTACATTTAAGATTGGAAGAGCAGACACTTTCATCAGGTGAATGGATTTTAAAGAGTGTACAGGTTATTCAAACTCCTCTCTGTCTCTATTGGTGGCTGAACGATATTTGTGCTTTTCCTTCTTTACAGAATTAAACAAGAGCACCCAGCTGGTTAGATAGTGCTTTTCATCCTTTTTATGGAGAATTTTCAGTTCCTGCCTTACAGCTTTCATAATTCTGGGTTTGTTTACAGCCACATAGTTGATAAAAGTTTTTGAAATATTGAACTCTAGATATCAAACCTCAGTGTCTTCAACATCAGCCTGAAAACAGGCTCCTGACTTTGTGTCTCACAATACCATATTTTTATGTCACAATAATATCAGTTATAAATAGATAATTTAACTAGGTGTGAGGATATGAAGGGTCTTTTGAAGTAGTTATATTTTTTAGTAAACAAGTAGTGTCAATTATTTCTTCAGTTAATGCCAGCTTTCTAGATTTGTAGCTAGAAGACAATACATGCTGCCCTTTGTGGAAGCCTTTTGTTCCCCTCTCCCTACTTTAACCAAAGATGTTCAACTTGGAATAGTTTTTAATATCATATCTTTTAATAAGCTTTTATGTGAAGATGAAAGCCCTGAGAGAGAAGGAAGACTGAGAAAAGATGTTGACTTCCAAAAAATTAATTAATACAACTTTCTAAAACTTTACAGGAGTTCAAGCTTCTGTCTGCATAGACAGAAAACCAACAGATGCTGCTTGCCTGAAAATATAGTGGGAAGGAGAGGTGGTGGCAACAGAAGTAAAATTTTTCCATGGAAGATATTGAAAGGCATATAATGTACATTCTGCGCTGTAAGCTAATATTTTAATGTGTTTAATAGGTTAAACTACTATTTTAGATTATGATTTCCCTGAATACAAAGTCTACATCTTTGTCATTATTTTTGCCTAACATCATAGAACAACATAAAACACTTATTCAAAAGATAGTACAATTTTAATAAATAAATCAATCAAATGATTTGATATTTAGGAACTGAACAAAGGACTGATAAAAGCAGCATAGTGAATTGCTTAATATAGAATTGGTTTAGAAAAATACACTGGCCTAGAATTTACAAAACATACTATAAGAAGTATAGTATATAGATTTTCACATAGAAACCCCCCAAATGGCAAGGTAGTTGGATTATTTTATTTTGAATATTTTGTCTGTTTTAAAAATAAACACATATATTTTATTATTTCTCCTGCCCATGAGCTTCTGATTACTCTGCTTCTTATGATCATGAGGTGCAGGGGAATCACTACTATGGATGAATGAGTTACTCTCAAGAAAAGTGACTATAAAACTACTATGACCAAAACAGCCATTTCAGGACTTTGGAAATTTTTTGTAAAATAATACAACAATCTGAGAAACATTTACATTTGAAATATTGTTAAACTTTATGCAGTGAGAAAAGGGGAATCTTGTCCTTCTGGCCTAGGGATTATTCCATTTCACTACTCCCAACTTGGGCAATGTGGAATTTTCGCCAGTGCAAAACTGGCGAATCAGTAGTTTCTTTATCATTGACAAATTGGTTATTATTTCATGATAACATTACCTTTTGAACCAGTACCACATGAGGAATAGCCAGTGGCTGGCTCTGCTAGTCTGGTATTGCCTTCTGGTTTGGGAAAACATATTCCTAGCTGTTACTCTGCACAAAGACAAAAAAAGGCCTTGCTGGAGAATAGATTCGATAAGACCTAACCTATTTACAAACTACTGTCTTAGAATGTACTTGTGCACATACACAGGACATTCAGAAGGATCAATAGAAAGTAAAAGCCAAGACAGACTTATAAATGACTGGAGCATTGAATGTTCTTCCCCACCAATGCACACAGCATGTCCGTCTTACTGGTGTTAGGAGTTTAGACACAATCTTGGTTGAATCATTGAGTGACTACTAATCTTTGGATATAACAGTCAATTTCTGACAAATTCAGTTTATAAATTATAACAAAATAACAACAATAAACCCAAAGCAAAATGAAACCTAAACAAACAAACAAACAAACAAAAGCTTAGCAGAATTTCCACTGCACCCACACTGCAAGAGAAGTAGATTATATATTTAGCCCAGGGGAGTTATGAAACACAGAAACACACAATTTTTAAAAAATAAAAAGTAATAACAATGATCTTAAAAAAAACTGCAGGATCCAGAGTTGCTACAAAACCTATCTGAAATTTTCAGTTTTCAGTAAAAAGTTTATGAGATATGTAAAGAAACTAGAAATTCTGATCCATAATCAGGTTAAAAACGGTAAATAGAAAATATCCCTTAATATTCCCAGATGTAGGATTTTACAAACTAAGACTTCAAAGTTCCTACTATAAATACATGCAGAGAAATAAATAAAAGTTTTGTTAATAACTTTATGCCAACAATGAATCAACTAAAATAGATTCTCAATTGGACTATGTATGATATTTAAAAAGAACCAAATGATAACTTTAGAACTGAGGAGTACAATAATACAATGAATATTTCACTGGAGAATCTCAGTAGCAAATCTAAAATGACAGGAGAAAGAAATGGAAATTATACCATTTAATAAGCAGAGAGAAAAATTGAAAAAAATGAAGAGCCTCAGAGATCTATAGGAAAAACCAGGTATACCAATATAAATGTCATTTAAGTTTTCAAAGGAAATGAGAGGGAGAAAGGAAGAGAAAACATTATTTAAAAAATGACTAAAAACTTCTACAAGTTGATGAAAAGTATTAATCTACTAATTCAATAATCTCATCCAATTACAGACAATGAACACAAGAGGTTAAAACCTAGAAACAACATAATAAGGCTTGAAGATGAAAAACCAAGAAAATGTCCTCAGTGGAGCAAGAAGAAAAACAAATCATGTATAAGCAGTGCCTATATGTTAATGACTAACATTTCATCTGAAATGATGTCAGAAGATAATGAAATGTACAGTATTCAAAGTGCTGGGGAAACAATATTGTCTAAAACTTCCATATCCCACAAATATATCCTTCAAAAATGAAGCTTAAATAAAAATATTCCTGGATAAACAAAGAATGAAAGAATGTGATGCTAGCACTCTGTTTTCAAGGTAATCCTAAAGGAAGTTTTGCAGGCTTGATAGAAAAATAAAGAACAAACTGACAGTGACCAGAGGGGAGTTGGAAGGGGGATAATGGGGGAAATAAGGGGAAGGAGCAAGAAAAAAAAAAAAAACATGAATAGAGGACTCATGGATACATAAAATGGGAGGATTGACTGTGGGAGTGGGGAGATGGAGGAGGGGTAAGCAGTGAGGAAAAGGCTGGACAACTGGTAATGAACAACAATTAAAAAAACAAAAGAAAATTCCAGCAGATGATAACTCAGATTCACAGGAAGAAATGAGAAGGGACTGTCTCTCTAACATTCTCTATTTTTGTGAGAACATAAGACAGCTGCACTACAGTTTAAAAATATTCTAAGGGAAGATTACAAGGGAGGCCACCATATGAAAAATTAAGTATATAACACCTCAGAAAAACAAGAGAAGATATGGAGTAAAATGAAGTCCTTGATAGTAATATTTTAAAGTGATTAAAATATCACTTTAGGTCTAGCCTCACTAACTTACTTTTGCACTTTTTTTTATCCTCACCTGAGGACTTTTTTTTTTTTTTCATTGCTTTCAGAAAGAGAGGAAGGGAAACAAGAAGGGAAAGAGAGAAACACCAATCTGTTGTCTTCCAAACATGCCCAGACTGGGGATTGAATATGCCTAGACCTGGGATTGAACCCACAACTTAGATATGTGCCCTGAAGGGAAATTGAACCTACAACCTTTTGGGTATGGGCTGATGCTCCAACCAACTGAACCACACTGGCCAGGGCACTTTTGTACTTAAAAAAAAAAAAAACATTTTGTCTTTAAAGTATACTTAGGTTCACAGAAAAATCAATCCAAAATTACAGAGAATTCCCATATACACTCTACCCACAGACAGCCTCTGAAAATATCAATATCCCACATCAAAATGGCACTTTTGTTACAAGTGATAAATTTACATTGACTCATCATTATTACTCAAAGTTTATATTTAGGTTCACTCTCGGTATTGTACATTCTGTGGGTTAGGACAAATACTTAATGGCATGTACCAACCATTATAGTATCAGGCAGCATAGTGTCATTGTCCAAAAAGTCCTCTGGTCTCGGCCTGTTAATTCCTCCTTTTCCATGACCAACCCCTGGCAACCATTGATGTTTCCTTGTCTCCTTAGTTCTGCCTTTTCCAGAATGTCATATCGTTGGAATCATATATTATGTAGGCATTTCAGATTGGATCTTTCACATTCTTATATGCATTTAATGTTCCCTCATGTCTTTTAATGACTTGATAGCTCATTTTTTTTTAGCACTGAATAATATTCTTCATCTGGATGTCCCAAAGTTTGTTCATCCATTCACCCATTGAAGGAAAGCATGGTTGTTTCGAAGTTTTGTCAATTACAAATAAAGCTGATGTAAATATCAGTGTGCAGGTTTTTTTTTAGACATAAGTTTTCAATTTTTTAAAATAAATACCAAGAACATTGTAAGATGATATGGTTTAAGAGTATGTTTAGTTTCATAAGGAACTACCTGTCTTTTAAAATGGCTGTACCCCTTTGCATTCCTACTAGCAATGAATGAGAATTTGTGTTGCTCCACAAATTCACCATAACTAGCTGTCACCAGTGTTTTGGATTTTGGCCATTTTAGTAAGTGGTTAGTGATACCTCATTGTTATTTTAATTCTCTGTTGACATGTAGTATAAAGCATCTTTTCATATGGCTATTTCTCATGTGTAAAACTTCTTTGGAGATGTGTGTTTAACGCATTTTTAACTCGAGTTGTTCATTTTTATGATTGCTGAGTGGTAAGTGTTCTCTCTGTATTTTGGGTAACAGTTCTTTATTACAAATGTTTTTTGCAGTCTGTGACTTGTCTTTCTATTCTCTTGAACTTACACTGTTTTGATTATGTGAGCAAATACCTCTCTTTCAATTTATAAGCCATTAAAAAGTTCTACTGGTACAGTATTTTTCAAAATAATAATTGCATGGTGGATAATCATACAGATAAGTTAATTATTTCAAGTGTTTTTAAAACAAGGCATTTTGACTACATATCTGTAGGGAGGTATATTCTAAGGATATAACTCAGCGGGAGTGAGGGAGAGAGAGATCCTAACTGTATTTAATAAAATTATTATGGATAGTAATGTAAGTATTGTTAACTGAAATTATTTTACGTATATGTAAAGGAATTAGCCAACGTAATAATGCTAGTAGAACAAAGATTTCAATATAGGAAAAAGAGATACAAACATTAAATAAGATAGGTAAAGTAAAACAATATAACCTTATTTAAAATATTTATTTATTGATGTTAGAAAAAGAAGAAAAGAAGAGGGAAGAGAGAAACATTGAGCTGTTATTCCACTTATTCATGCACTCATTGGTTGATTCTTGTGTGTGTCCTGATCAGGGATCAAACTCACAACTTGGTATACTGGGACAATGCTCCAACCAACTAAGCCACCCAGCCAGGGCCACAGTATAAACTCTTAAATTTGAAATATCAATGTGAACTTTTGATTTATATTTTAATAAACATTAATCATATATACATACATATATATAATGCCTAGATCTATACACCAAAAAGAGCAAAAATAAATAGTAAATAGCAATCCATCATCCATCCACAATGACCATTCACTTGTGGTATCTAAATATAATTTATAGCTAAAGGAACCAGGGGTAGAAATGGCTGATCTCAGGTCTGAGGAACAATATGAATGTATAAAATGAGTTCAGAAAACCTTTACCAGGAATCAAGACATTTGTCAAAAACTAATGTCATGTGAAAAGGCTACACAAGTCAACCAGAGGAAGCTCTCCTTGACACAGAAGATGATCTGAGCATGCACAAAAAATGACTAGAATTTATTGAAACAAAACAGAAAATAAGAGTTCATGAACTCATAATGATATTACTCAAAAAAGAAAAAAAATCTAATTGATCACCACTAATGGTTGCTAAAGTAACAGTCCTTTCTCCCTAAAAATTAAAGTAAATAAAAATAATAGTTTTTTAATTAGAAAAAATATCATAAGGCAATTTTTACTGATTCCAGTAGCTAGACTACACATAGTTAAGAATAGTCAAAAACAAAACAAAACAAAACACAACAAAACCAAACAAAACTAAGGACCATTAAGCCTTACTAACAATTTCCTAGTCAAGTATAAAATAAAATTTGAACTTCCAGCCAAGATGGAGGCATAGCTGGACACGCTGTGCCTCTTCTCACAACCACAATTAAGGACAACAAAACTATAGAACCAAAAAAAAAAAAAAAAAAAAAAAAAAAAAAAAAAAAAAAAAAAAAAAAAAAAAAAAAACAAAGAAAGAAAAGAAAAGAAAAGAGAAAATCCAACCAGGACAGAGAGAAAACTGAATTGTGCAGGAGTGCAACAACACCAATTCACCCAGACCGGAAAGAGGGGCGGAGTCAACAGCAGGTGGAGTCCTATGCCAGCAGAATCCGAGTGCGGCAGGATAAGCCGGTGGTGGTCCTGGTGTGCAGTCACTCCAGGCTCACAGGTGGCAGCATACCGAATGGGAGGAGGCCAAGTGGGGCGCACAGGGCGGCGGACCGCAGACACACATTCGCGCACAGATAAACCAGGCAAAAACGGGCAGCAAGACAAACTGCGTGACGCAGGGCCCCAGTGCTGGGAAGTGAAGCCTAAAAGCACCCATTGAAAATACCTGTAGGGGCTGAGGTGCCAGGAGGGAGTCCCAGCCTCACAGGAGAGTTCGTTGGGGAGACCCACAGAGTGCTGGAGCATGCGCAGGCCCACCCACATGGAAATCAGCACCAGAAGTGCCCAATTTGATAGGGGAAAGAGGCTGAAGGGACTGGGATCTGTGAAAGAGTGTGGAGCAAGTGCCATTGTTCCCTCTTGGACACCGCCCCCACAAACAGCCTTATAACCCAGCAACTGGGTTGCCCTGCCCTCGTGAATGCTTAATGCTCTGCCTCTCACTATGTAACAGCCACAACCAGACAAAAACAAACAAACAAACAAACAAACAACAACAACAACAACAAAAAAACAAGGATGGCTCAAAAGGGAGAACAGACTGGGGCCCTGGAGCTAATTCATCTAAGCAACCAGAAGGTGGTCAGCCTATCAGATGCAGAGCTCATAGCGGTGATAGCCAACCGATCAGAAGCAGAGTTCAAAGCTCTTGTGATTCGGAAGCTCACGGAATTGGTTGATTTTGGTCGCAAATTAGAGGAACAAATAAAGGCTACAACAAGTGAAATGAAGATAAATGCACAGGGAACCAATAGTGATGGGAGGAAAACTGGGACTCAAATCAATGGAGTGGACCAGAAGGAAGAAGTAAACAACCAAACAGAAAAGGAAGAAACAAGAATTCAAAAAAATGAGGAGGGGCTTAGGAACCTCCAGGACATCTTTAAACATCCCAACATCCGAATTACAGGGGTACCAGAGGGGGAAGGGGAAGAGCAACAAGTGGAAAAGTTATTTGAACAAATAATAAAGGAGAACTTCCCCAATCTGGCAAAGGAAATAGACTTCCAGGAAATCCAGGAAGCACAGAGGGTCCCAAAGAAGGTGGACCCAAGGAGGAACACACCAAGGCACATCATAATTACATTAGCCAAGATTAAAATGAAGTAGAAAGTTCTAGAAATAGTTACCTACAAAGGAGTTCCCATCAGACTGTCAGCTGATTTGTCAAAAGAGACCTTAAAGGCAAGAAGGGGCTGGAAAGAAGTATTCCAAGTCATGAAAGTCAAGGACCTACATCCAAGATTGCTCTATCCAGAAAAGCTGTCATTTAGAATGGAAGGGCAGATAAAGTGCTGCTCAGATAAGGTCAAGTTAAAGGAGTTCATCATCACCAAGCCCTTATTATATGAAATGTTAAAGGGACTTATCTAAGAAAAAGAAGATAAAAAATAGGACAATAAAAAGACAGCAAACAACCACACCTAGAACAAAAGCAAACTAAGCAAACAGCTAGACCGGGAGAAGGAACACAGAAATGGAGATCACATGGAGGGTTTGCAACGGGGGAGTGGGAGGAGGAGAGGGGGGGAAGGTACAGAGAATAAGTAGCATAGATAATGAGTAGAAAATAAGGGGAGCGCAAGAATAGTGTGATAAAAGTAGAAGCTAAAGAACTTATGAAACAAGGATGTGAACTAAAAGGGGGAATATGGGTGGGAGGGCATGTGAAGGGTGGAGGGGAATGATGGGGGATAGATGGGACAACTGTAATAGCATAATCAATAAAATATAATTAAAAATAAAATAAAATAAAATTTGGGTCTTAAAAAATATTTTAAAATGTAGTCTATACTTCATCAAAATTCAGTGATGAAAAGAGACAGATGTATAATGTAGGTATTTGACAGAAAATAGATATGACCTAATCTAGGATCATTAACATTCATCTCTTTATTTCTGATATTGGGTACTGTACCTTGTCTCTTTTACTAATTAGTCTTGCCAAGGATTTTCATGCTCAAATAATGAAAATTACTTTTGTTCTTTCAATCTATCATTTTTATTTCATTAATGTCTGTGATTATCTTTATTGGTTATTTCTTCTGCTTTCTTTTATTTAATTTTGTGTTTCTTTCCTATGTTTTGACATGAATACATGGATCATTCATTTTTATACTTTCAGTGTGTTTGTAATGCACACTTTGAAGACTATGAATCCCCTTCAAATCATGCCTTTAGCTGAATCGCACAATTTTTGATATGTAATTTTTTATTGTAATTCACTTCAGAACATTACCTACTCCTATTAGACAATCTTCTTTGATTTATGATTTATTTAATATGATTAATTTTTAATATTTGGAATTTTTAATTACCTTGTAATTTTATTTCTATTGTAATTCCCTAGTGACCAGAAATCTTATTCTCTGTGATTTCAATCCTTTCAAAATTTATTAATACTCATATCATGGACCAATATATGGCCTATTTTGGTAAGAGTTCCATTGTATTTGAAAAGAATAAGTGTTATTCAGTTTTAGGTACCATATCCGTATGTGCCAATTTGGTAAATTTGTTACTCATATTTTTTTTAATTCTTTGGTGCACTTATTAATATTTTGGTTGGGATATTAGAATTTCTCATTATGTGATTCTAAATTTGTTTACTTCTACTTTTACTTTAGTCAAGTTTTTGTTTATCTCTTTTGAAGGATTGCTATTAGATGAATCATGTTACAATCTTTATACATTCTTGATTATTTCACCTTATTACCATTATAAAATGCTTCTCTTTATCTCTTGTTGGGAACTGCCCTTCACTGGTTTCAGAAGCTGTAACCCCCCATGGCTGAGGTGGAGTGAGAGACCTTGGGACCCTAAGCCACTAAGGAGACAAAGCTTATCTCCCCGGCAGTGGCACTGCCTCTGCCTCCTTTACTTCATCCTGCTTGGCCCCGAGCCTGACCAGTTAGCCAATGATGGGTAAGATTTCTCAAAGGAGGGACAACCTAAGACATGCATGGTCATGAAGGGGCCCCCAGAGAAGGACTAGGGGGTCAATAGAGAAAGGGGGTGATGGACCCTTACCCCTCAGCTTTGAAATAGCCTGAGTCCTCATTCTGTCTGCAAGAAGTCTCCTAATCTCTTGGCTGCCTTACTTCCCTTGCCTGACTTAAGCCTGAAACAATAACAGAGGGTGGTGCAGCCCTGTGTGGAAAGGGTGGGTTCCTGGGGTGCTCAGGCCTAATAAAGAATACATAAAATCCTGTGAAAACTGCTTTGCTAAGAATGCTCTTAATTTTCTGCTAAGGGTCTGAGCAGGAAATGAGTTTGTTTCCCAAAGTTTTATAGCCCCTTAGCTAACTGACCCTGAGTCAAAATAAGCCCTCAGAGTTCTTTTTATGCTATCTATTGTTTGATCCTTACTGCCTGACAATGATTGATGAGTTTTACTTGCATTCCTGTACAAATTGAACCCAATAAAAGCCCATTGAGGAAAAGGCTCTTGGTCCTTCTCCTTTGAGAGATTGGCCACCTTTCCTCCCCAAGCAGATAATGCCTTGGTACACTTATTCTCATCCACAGTGGATGGGGGGCTCTGCGGGCAAAGCTCCCCCACAATCTCTAGTAATGCCCATGATCTGAAAAGAGGCTTTTAGCTGATATAATACATTTCCAAAGCCTTTGTCTTTTTAGTGTTCATGTGATGTCTTTTTCTCTCTTCTATATTTTATATTCCTATATCCTGATGTATAAGATGTGTCTCCTAAGTTTAGTTTCATTTGCTTTCATATTATCTAACAATATTCTTAATTGGAATATTTAGAGCACTTATATTAATGTAATGTTGGATATATTTGGAATTGACTTTACTATTTTACCATTGCTTCCTATTTCTCCTTCATATTTTATGTTATCTTTACTCTATTTTTATTTCATTCAGTATTTTTAAAATTATTCTACTCCCTTCCTTTATGTTGCTAGCCACATAATCTTTTATTATGTTAATGGTTAGCCCAGACAGGACAATATCTATTCCTTTACCATTTAGTTCCACAAAGCAAAGATTAGAACAAATAATCTTATTTATATGTTATACTTTTGTATAATATTGATTTATATTTTAAATCCACAACATATAATTATTACTGTTTGGTATCATCTTTATATTTATCCACATATTTAATTTTAATTTTAACCTTTATTATTATCTGCATGTCCGTATTTTTATTTAGTATAGTTTTCATAGCTCCCTCAAATGATATTTTTTCTTTGATTCCATGAATTATTTAGAAGTATATTAGTTGATTTTCAAGTATTAGAGGATTATATTTCTAGTTATATTTCTTTTATTGACATGATTTAATTACATTTTAATATCTTAAGAGTTTTTTATGGCAAATAATTATGTCTGTTTAGGTACATATTCTATGTGCTCTTGTAATGAGCATATATTCGGATGTTCCTGGTTGGAATATCTGTAAATGTCACTCATTTCAAGTTGGTTCAAGTCTTCTGTATCTTTACTGATATTCTATCTCCTGGTTTTATCATACAATGAGGGATGGATAGTGACATCTGACTACAAATAGTCTTTCATTCATTCTAGCAAGTTTTGCTTCATGCCTATTGAAGCTGTATTATGCGGAGCATGAGCATTTACCATTGTATGTCGCCCAGTTGCACTAACCCCTTTTATCACATGGGAAGATTATTTCTTTTCTTGGTAAAACTCTTTGGTCTATACCTACTTTTCCGAAATTAATATAGCCAATTCAACTTTTTTTTTAACTAGTGTAAGCATGGTATATCTTTTTCCATTTTATAACATAAATATTAGTGCTTTTTATACTTAAAGTGTGATTCTTATAAGTAGCAGATAAATCTTGCTCTTTTCTCCATTCTGACTATCTCCGGCTTTTAACTGGCAGTGGCTAAATCATTTACTCTCCATGTGATTATTGATATAGTGTTTCAAACCTATTATCTTGCTATTGGTTTTCTAATATGTTTCTGGCTCTTTTTCTATTTTTGTGCTTTTGAAGTATTTTCTACAATTTTTATGTTCCTTCTTTACTGTTTATTAGTTACCAATTTGTTTTGTTATTTTACTGGTTGTTTTAGAGTTTTTAGTATATTTATGGTTAAGTTATCATAGTCTATATTTAATTAATATTAGCACATTTTGCTTATAGAAAAAGAACCCCAACAATTATGTTATCATTTCCATAAATTTTGCCCTTATTTTAATATTATAAACCCACACTAAATCAATATTAATTTTAAAGAGATTGAAATCATAAATATTTCTCACATATTTGTTCATGTAGTTAATATTTCTAGTACCATTTTTGCTCTATGTATAGGTTTATATCTCCATTTAGTACCACTTTTTCCTAGCTGAAGCATTTTCTTTAATATCTGTGTACAGTGGATATGCTAGAGATTAAATGAGTTAGATTTTGCATGATGATATCTATAAGTTTTTGTTTATTTTTATTGTTTGTTCATTTGCTGCTTTCAGGTTTATATCCCACAGAACAGTGAAATTATGTGGTTCTTAACTTTTCCTGTCTGACTTACTTTGCTTAGCATGATATATTTTCTTATGGCTGAGTAGTATTCCATTGTATGTATGTACCACATCTTCTTTATCCAATCATCTAGTGAAGGACATGTGGGTTGTTTCCATATCTTGGCCATGGTGAATGTGCTGCAATGGACATAGGGGCACATATGTCTTTGAGAAAAAAATACTTTTAAATGTTTTGGGTAGATACACAGAAGAGGAATTGATGGATCATATGGTAATCACATTTTTAATTTATTGAGGATCCTCTATTCTGTTTTTCCTAGTGACTCTATCAGTTTACATTCCCACCAGTAGTGAATTATGATTCCATTCTTTCTACTGCCTGTCCAACACTTGTTATAACCTGTCTTGTTGATAATAGCCATTCTTAACAGGTGTGAGATGGTATCTCATTATAGTTTTTATTTGCATTTCCCTAATAGCTAGTGTAGTTGAGCATCTTTTCATATATGTGTTGGACATTTGTATGTCACCTTGTGAGAAGCATCTGTTTAAGTCCTCTGCTCATTTTTCAGTTAGGTTATTTGTTTGAAGTTGAGTTGTATATGATTTTTATAATATATTTTGAATATGACCCCTTTGTTTGAGCTGTTGTTTGATGCTATCTTTTCCCATGCAGTTGATTCCCTTTTTGTTGTCAGTCTCTTTTGCCATGCAAAGGCTTTTTAGTTTGGTATAGTTCAATTAACTTATTTTTGCCTTTACCTCCCTTGCCTTTGGGGTCAAATTCATAAACTCTTCTCTAAGACCGGGCCCTTAAGCTTAATACCTATATTTTCTTCTATGTAATTTATTGTTTCAGGTTTTGGGATCCATTTTGAGTTAATTTCTGTATATGGGGACACACAGTAATCTAGTTTCATTCTTTGGCATGTGGCTTTCGAATCTTCCCAGCACCATTTGTTAAAGAGGCTTTCTTTTCTTTATTGTATATTTTTGGCTCTGTTTTCAAGGATTATTTGCCCATATGTATGTAGTTATATTTCTGGGCTCTGAATTTTGTTCCATTAGTCTGTGGGTCTGTTTTTCTGCCAATTCCATGCTGTTTTGGTTATCATCACTTTGTAGTATAATTTGAAGTCAGGGAGTATAATACCTTTGGCTGTGTTCTTTTTTCTCAGAATTACTTTGGCTATTTGGAATCTTTTGTGGTTCCATAAAATATGATTTTATTTTTTTCTATTTCTTTAAAAAATGTCATTGTAATTTTGACAGTGATTATGTTAAATCTGTATATTGATTTTGGCAATATGGACACTTTATGCTCATTCTTTCAATCCATGAACATGGAATCTTTTCTTTGTGTAAATAGTTTATTTTATTTTATTTTTCCATTATCATTTATCTGCCTTGTACCCTCTTCCACCTACACTCTCCCCTCCAAAATCACCACACTGTTGTCCATGTCCATGAGTCCTGGACATGGACAACTTGAACTATCTTTTCACTTCATTGTATCCTTTTCAATCTCTCTTGATAAAGTTTTGTAGTTTATAGAATTACTGATAAAATGTGGTAGACCCTTCTGCGTGGCATGGGCCCAGCTCCCACTCGGAGATGCACAGGACCCATACCCATAGATAGGTTCCCTCGTGGGTAATCAGATTTGCAATTTTGAGACTTGCTCTTTGCTAAAACCCCCTCACCCTGCAAGCACCTTGCAGGCCCAGTGTAACTCGCTACCTATCAATTTGCTAATTTACTTCTTCTGTGATGTAATGAGGGGCATTGGATCCTTTGTTGTAACCTGGATAGGAAGAACCATCTTGGAATGTAAGGGGATGGATGATTATTAGAATAAAGACCTGTGATGGCGGAGGTCTCGGCTTTTGCTCCTCTTGAGAGAAAAGCCATGCTGTCGTCCTTATTCCTCCACCAGATTCAATAGTCTGTGTATTTGTTTTGTTTCATCCATAATGATGCGGACACTGCTAGCTGGTGTCCGCATCAATAAAATATTTATAGTTGGTAGAATCATTACCTTTATGTGCAACATTTCACCCTTAAATTCTGTGGCAGGTACCAGACCTGTATACTAATAACAGCAATGATGTTTTTTTTTTTTTTTTAATCTGAGAACTGAAGACAATAATAAATTTCTCCATAAATGACTCTATCTTCAATGTTTGAGATCTGGATTTTTTTAACTTGGGCGAAAAATTCATATCAAATTTATGATGAGAAGGGAGACCTACATGATAGGTTTTTCTTTTAATGAGTGACAAAATACAAATCTTCACATTACAATTAAGTGTATATGTCAGTATTTAAAAAGTCTTTGTAATTAACCTCATGCTGTGAGGAGTAATTAGCTTACATAAATATCCAGAGAAATTTTTGGAATTGCATTTGATCTTCTTTAGAAGTTGGAAAAATAAAAACCCAAAACCCAAAACAATGCATAGTGGAGTTCTGTATGGAATTTTGCACAGATTTATCAGCTAACCAAAAAACAATAAGGAAGAAAAAAAGGGAAAATGAATTGGTATATTGGGATGTTTACAATTCAACCATTTATAAGCTTCTTTCTTCTATCCTTCTTCCATGCTCTGTTACCCATGGACAAATGCCATATGCCATAGAAGCAATTGGCTCTTTAAATTGGACACTGTCCAAAGACCAGTGTGTAAAAATGAAAAATAAATAAATGTTGAAGCCAGGATGTTACACATCTTGTCTTAGGAGTGTTATTAATTCAGAGGTACCATATGTGATCGCTGTCTATGGTTAGCATGGTCAAAATCATTATTAGGCATTTTGGACCTCCAATGCTAATTCCAGTGTCATGAATTCAATTTAAAAGCAATTTTTCTGCTGTCCGGTTCTGGCAAAACTTCAAAGGTAGCATTCAAAGTCAGAGAGCTTAAAACCATGCAAGCTTATTTAGATTCCCTAAATGGTTCGGTTTAGGAGATTTCTGGGCATTTGAAGCTTTGTAAGCCATTGCAGAGTGAAAAAAAGTTAATCTGCACAGCTACATTTTCAATAATGTGACATTAGGTTCATTTCAAAGACTTTTCTTCTTGGGTATCAAACCACACTCAGGATTTCTCCAGGGTGTAGGATACACACTCTTCCCTAGTTATTTATTTTTAATGAAGACATTGCTTCCCATGCTTAGGATTATGTAGTCAGAGTCTAATGATATCTGTGTTTTATTTTTTGTTATATCAAAGGGCAAAAATGGGTTCTTTTCTAAAAAATATATATACCCCTATATATACCCCTATTTTTTTTTTTTTTACCCTTCATGACAGCATAGAAGGACCTGGAAAACATTATGCTAAGTGAAATAAGCCAGTCAGAGAAAGACAAATACAATATAATCTCACTCATAATGTAGACTCTAATGAACAAACTGAATAAACAAGGAAAATGGGGACAGACTCATAGATGGAGAGCAGGATGACACCTTGTAGGGGCTGTAGTGAGGGGTGGAGGGATTCAGCAGAAAGGGGAAAGGACTCTTGGACAAGGATAATAGTGAGGTGTTGCTGAGGGGAGGTGGGTATAAGGATACTAAATGGTAATGGAAAAATACAATAGATTAAATGAAAAATAAGTAAGCAAATAAAATGCAATAAAAATATATATACCTGAAACAAAAGGGGAAATTGCATTTTAAGTAGGAAACTCCTACAAATACAGGTGAACTTTGGAGAAAAACTGACATTTGTGACTGCAAGGCTGGCAGCAACATCACATTTAAAATATAAGATTCTCTTTTCTTTAATTTTACTTTAACTGTTGTTATACAATTTTCTGTCTTTTACTTCCATCCCAGCCCACTGCCCCAGCCCTCTCCACTACCCTCCCATTTACACCCCACCCCCTAGTTTTTGTCCATGTGTCCTTTATACTTGTTGCTCTAAACCCTTCTTCTTTTCCCCTGAAATTCCCTCCCCTCTCCCCTCTGGTAACTGTCAGCCTGTTCTCAATTTTAGTGTCTTTGGTTACATTTTGCTTGTTTGTTTATTTTGTTGATTAAGTTCCTGTTAAAGGTGAGATCATATGGTATTTGTCTTTCACCTCCTGGCTTATTTTGCTTAGCATAATGCTCTCCAGTTCCATCCGTGCTGTCCAGAAGGATAGGAGCTCCTTCTTTCTTACTGTTGCATAGAATTCCTTTGTGTAAATGTACCATAATTTTCTGATCCATTTACTGATGGGCACCTAGGTTGCTTCCAACACTTGCCTATTGTAAATTGTGCTGCTATGAATATCAGGGTGCATAGGTTCTTTTGGATTGGTGTTTCAGGGTTCTTAGAATATAATCCTAGCAGTGGAATTGCTGGGTCCAAAGGCAGTTCCATTTTTAGTTTTCTTAGAAAATTCCATATTGCTTTCCATAGTGGTTGTACCAGTCTTCAATCCCAACAATAGTGCACTAGAGTTCCCTTTTCTCCACAACCTCTCCAACACTTGTTGTTTGTTGCTTTGTTTATAATGGCCATTCTGACTGGTGTGAAGTGGTATCTCATTGTGGTTTTTAAATTTGCATCTCCCTGATAGCTAGTGATATTGAGCATCTTTTCATGCATCTCTGGATCCTTTGTATGTCTTTCTTAGAGAAGTGTCCGTTCAAGTCCTTTGCCCATTTTTTAATTGGTTTGCTTGTCTTCCTAGAGTGGAGTTGTGTAAGTTCCTTAATATTTTGGAGATTAAACCCTTATCTGAGGTATCATTGGCAAATATGTTTTCCCATATAGTTGGTTCTCTTTTTATTTTAATACTGTTTCTTTAGCTGGGCAGAAACTTTTTATTTTGATGAGATCTCATTTGTTTATTCTTTGCTTTACATCCTTGCTAAAGGCATTTTTGTATACCAACAATGAAACATCAGAAGCAGAAATCAAGAAAAAAATCCAATTCAATATAGCAAAAAGAAAAACAAAATACCTAGGAATAAACCTAATCAAGGAGGTAAAAGACCTGTACTCAGAAAACTACATAACACTGAAGAAAGAAATCAAGGAAGACACAAACAAATGGAAACATATACTGTGTTCATGGATAGGAAGAATTAACATCATCAAAATGTCCATACTACCCAAAACAATTTACAGATTCAATGCAATATCTATTAAAGTACCAATGGCATATCTCACAGACATAGAACAAACACTTCAAAAATTTATATGGAACCATAAATGACCCCAAATAGCTGCAGCAATTTTGAGAAAGAAGAGCAAAGTAAGAGGGATCACAATACCTGATACCAAACTGTATTACAAGATCCCTGTAATCAAAACAGCCTGGTACTGGCACAAAAACAGGCACATGGAGCAGTGGAACAGAATGGGGAGCCCAGAAATAAACCCCATTCTCTATGGTCAATTAATATTCGACAAAGGGGTCAGCAACATAAAATGGAGTAAAAACAGTCTCTTCAACAAGTGGCGTTGGGAGAACTGGACAGCTACGTGCAAAAAAATGAAACTCGAGCACCAACTTACACCACACACAAAAATAAACTCAAGGTAGATAAAAGATTTAAATATAAGCTGTGACACCACTGAAGTCCTAGAGGAGAACATAGGCAGGAAAATCTCAGATATTTCACACAGCAACATTTTTACTGATATGTCCCCTAAAGCAAGGGACGTAAAGCATAAGATTCTAAGTGAACATCCATAGCAGTCTTTTTCTCATTTAAACATTGTTACAAACTAACATCAAATTTTCTGAGATGTATGAGATGAACATTTTTGTATCATTGACTAAGCTTCTTTCTAAGTAATTCTTTCAAAATTTACTTGGAAATGTTAAGAAACTAAGAGTTATTAAAATATATAGAATAGGATTCTGAATAGTAAAAATTGTAAATAAATGTTTTAGAAAAATTATTTCTATTTTATTTTCTTTAAATGAGAAAAAAATTTCTTGTTGATATCTCAAATCAAAGTGTTTTACTCTTGGTGTTTTTCTACTTAAAATAGGGAGAAATTTTCATCAAAATATAAAATTAGTACTGTTAAAAAGATAAACTAGTACCTATTAAAATTTGTGAGTTATTTGAGCAAGTCTTCTGAATGGCACCATATCCAATCTAGACAGGAAACAGCTTGTAGGAGCTCTGCCAAATGAAAGACTTGTGCAGGCTGAGGAGAGAGGGAACAAGGAAGTTACAATGGTAATAAGTAGGCTTGGTTATTGCAAAGCTTTCCTTAAGGGGTTGGCAGGTTTCTATTAGGTAGATTCTCTAACTCATGCTAATCAGGTGATTCTTTATCAGTGGTTTAAAATTCCATTTCTGGGGAAGCCAAAACTGTAATTAAGTCTGGGTTTGGGGCTATGTGGCTTAGTTAGCATAAGCAACTTCATTGAGGCTTGTTGCCTTATTTTTAACATACTTAACTGAAATCTGTATATTGGCCTATTATTGTGTTCAGCCACTGTCCCTGCATTTGGGTATATTTTTGTATTTGAAATATCATTATTGGAAATTTAAGAAATGATATATTTAGCCGCATAACCTGCATTGAGTTTTTAATTATTATTATTATTATTTTAATTGGCAAACTCTATGTCATATCTCACCCACTTGATTATAAGATTCTGGATCACACTGGCTTCATCTTAAAACACATTTTTGTCACGGGCCCATGGTTTCTATGCCCAGTGCTTCAAAAGAAAGGACAATATTCAAAAGATCAGAGTTTGGAGCAAAGACAGTTTTATGGATCAAGAAAGCCTAGCTGGAGATGATGAGAGAACTAATTCTCAACTCCATCTTAAGAGAGTCTGGAAACCAGGCATCTTTTATTGTAAGGGAAGGGCAAGGGTGGTTGCTCGCCATAGACTTGGAAGCATCCAAAGGGAACCTAGGAAGAGTGGGGAAGTTCTCAATCCTTTTGTTCCTTGTAGGTTGGTACATTAACCCTCACTGATCTGATTCCAGTTATGGAGACTCCTGTGAATTTTGAAAAAGTGATTATTTTGTGCATATTTCCCCACTTCTTTGCCGACAAGGGAACTGCTGCAGCCTCAAGCTGAATTCCTTTAGTTAATTAGCCTGTCTATAGGAGGAGCTATCAGCCTGCAGGCCACGAGAGAGAGGAAGCATTTCATACTGTTACATTTTCTTCTCTGAGTACCTTTTACACTATTCTCCACAGCATAGACTGACTTAAGCCAGTTTCAGATAATTGAACAAGTGAAATAATGAATGATTGAATTTTGATAATTATTAGAGATTCACATTCATGACCCTAACCCCCAAAAGAAAATTAAGTTCATCATGCATTTCTTTTAAAAGTCAGATTTTTACTTCCTGAAGAATTTATGTTCTCTCTGTATTAATATTTTCTAGACTTCAAGTCATATCACATATGCATGTGTGTGTATATATATATATAACAGTTAAAATAGAAAAATTCAAATCAATGTTTCCAAAATTACATTAAATAAGAAAATTATGTAAATACATAAAGATATAGTTTGCGGCCATTAAACAGTGATGACTATTTTCAATGTCCTTTGTCAACTCAACTTCATCTCCGCCCTTTCCACTATCTCAATTGAGAAACCAGAAATTTATTTCTGTTATTCCTTTCCAGAAATGTTTTAAATTAGATGTTGAAGGCAAAAGAAGAAAACCCTTGTTTTCTAGAGGCAGTTGCCACAGCATCCTGTGGGTTGGGAGGTCCCATCGGAGGATCACCCACTTCAGTGCCGAGGCACCCAAGGTCTGGTAGCATTAAGGTGCTTCTACACATCCTCTTCTGAACCCCTCTTTTGGATATTGAGATATGACTGCGATCACTAGAGTCACAGTTTCTTTTTTTCTTTTTTTTTGTTGTTCAAGCACAGTTGTCTCCATTTTCCCACCACCACTTTCCCCTGCCCTACCCACCACTACCTCCCACCCTTAATCCTTTCCCCCTTTGGCTTTGTCCATGGGTCCTTTATACATGTTCCTTGATGACCCTTTCCCTTCTTCCCCCCTTATCCCCCTCTCCTCGGCCCTCTGGTTACTGTCAGTTTGTTCTGGTTCCTGGCAGTTTGTTCTTTATTTCCATGTCTCTGGTTATATTTTTATTTTATTTTTTAAGACTTTATTTATTTATTTTTAGAGAGAGAGGAAAGGACGGATAAAGAGAGGGAGAGAAACATCGATGTGTGGTTGCCTCTAGCGCCACCAACCAGGGTCTGGCCCACACTCCTGACTGGTAACTGAACCAGCGACATATTGGTTCTCAGGCTGGCACTCAATCCACTGAGCCACACCAGCCAGGGCTCTGGTTATATTTTTTACAGTCACATTCTTTACAACCTCCTCACTTCCAACTTGGCTTAATGTGGCCTTCCTAGCTTTCTTTCATTCTCCCTTCCCATTGAGCAGGACTTAAGCCTGCAATTTCTTACATCTTTTTCTACTCCAATTTCCTAGAGCAGCTTCTGCTTTTCTAATTGCATCTTGAATGCTTCATCTAATTTCATCATATATTTATATCTGTGAATATGGTAAAATATTCACATATATTATTAAATGGAAATAATTACACAAGATATAGAATAGTATACATAAGGTGGTACTGGTATCTTCTTACCTTTATTTGTATTAATTACAACTGCTAAAAACATCCAAAAGGGTGTGGACAACTTTTATCTAATTGTTAACAGTGCTAATGTTTTCTTTTCTTTTACTACATTTGAATAATTAGCATGCAATAGTTGTACAATAAAAATTGAGGGAAAATGGCATTTAAATATATTAAGACATAGTTTAGTATTATTTGTATTCATATTATATATATTTTTATATATTAGTATTATATATAAATGGATATTTATGTATAAGTGTTTTAACTTAGGGAAGTAATTGTAAGCTGGAGAACATGCTAAAGTACAATATTCAACCTAGATTAACCTAAGAGTAATAAATGTCCGTTGGTGTGTACCTTTGTAGTATTTTCAATTTACTCTGTGCTTCTGGAATAAATACTTTCTGTGGCATATGAATTATAGATTAAAAATATATCATAATTTTCGTAATACATAAAAATGTTGATTTTTGTTAATTGTAGAACAAATTATTAATGAATGATGGTCCTGAACTTACATATTTTCTTAGAAATACTCAAATTATTTTATTTCACTTTAAGAAATTGAAAATAAGTATCTTATGATTAATTTGTTTTAGAATAGAAGCAAGGAGATACACACACACAAACACATATGGCTTTTTTGGTTTCTTTACTTATAAATTATTAAAGTCAATTTTGTTTATTGTTCTTTCAATTAATTTTTTTGGTAGATGAAATAATAATCTGGTAACCTTTAGGTCACTTTATTTCAGTAAATAAGAACCTAAAACAAAAATGTCTAAAAACTATAGCATTTAAACAAGTGCCAAATTTAAAAAATACAATATTTGTCATAATATAGTTTATTAAAAACTTAACTTCTACTTTTAACTAAAATCTAATCAGGCAGATATATTTGAAAATATTTCTTATAGAATCAAATTAAGTCAGAACACAGTTATATCATTATCTTTTTCAGTAAAACATAAAAATTTTGACTAAATCATTTGAAAACAGATATTTTACATCTAATGCTTACAAATGTTTCCCATTTTTTAGATTTTTTTATTTTCAGAGAGCTTTTCCAAATATCTTATTTTATACCTACTTTGCAGAATAATTTCCTAAGGGTTTTTACAAAATACTAGACACACTTAAAAGAAATGAGCAATAAATCAAAAGAATCCTACTGCATTCTGAAAGAGTAAAAAGGGCTGTTGTAAGTGAGGTATTATTTGCAAATACCTAGGAGATAAGAGGGGAAAGAAATTCTCCTTTGTGGCTAAAGAAACTTGAGATTTTAGCAAGAAAGTACTTTAACAAAGGTAGGTGTAGGAGTTAGTTGAAAAGCAACATAAATGTATTTCATGCCAGAAACATGGTTGAAATAGTTAGATTTTTCATCTTCTTTAGGAAAAACAGCCAAAGTAGCAACCTGAAGTGGTTCATTAGTGGAAACATCTAGGTACTAAATTAATTGTGTTTGTGTGTGTATATACAAGCATATTTTGCTACTACAGCTGAATAAATGCTAAAGCCAAATTAATGTAGAATTAAAATATAAGGAAAACTAAAGAGTTAAATCAACAATGATAAGTGATAAACATAGCCTCAAGTAGATATGACTTGCCCAATTAAAATAAAAATCTTTAGATGCAAGGATCATCATTTTAACCAACTTTATTGTAGTAACACTTATAAAGTACTCAAAATATAAACATTAAACTGAATTCAGGAAGAATCATGCCAACATATCTTAAGAAGTTTGTTGTCATCAGTTTTAATGAAATAAAAATTTCATTAAAACCAATGCTTTTTAATACTGTTATTAGAAATGCCTACTAATGATTTAGTGTTATGCTCCGCCATACCACAGAATCCATGTGGGAACTCTTATCCTATTGCTCTTACCACACACCAGTAAATTCATAAGTATAGGCAGAATCAAATGAATGTCCCACCATTAGATTAAAATCACCACAACTAAGTGGTTTTTATTTTGCATAATGAAAACTGGAACACTCCATACATAACTGCAGACATGCAAACAGTTTACATTAAGTTACTGTCTCTAAATGTCTATTCAGATAGCAAGGGCAGTATCTCCATGTTTCAACTGTTTGACACAATGATGGATTATTTATTTACTGAACAGCACTGGTGGCCAGAAAATCTGATTTCCATGCATGAAATCCATGAAACCTCAGCCACTGAACAGTTTCTTTTACATGTGGCAAAGGTCATCTATCAAGGGATTTTCTCACGTTTTGTGTGATTGGTCATGCCTCATTTCCTTCAAGAAAATATGATTTCCCTAAAGTCAGTGCATTTTCAAAGACTCACAAAAGACCCAGAAAGTTATTTCCTCTCTGTTTGTGATAAGCACAGAATATAGAGGCTAACCTACAGGGAATGACAAGCAACTGTTTGTAGCTAGAAACCATATTTAATCCTGTCATTAGGAAAGCTTTAACACTCACCAGGTATAAAAGGGCTGCAAAATTAGACACTTAACCTTGTCATTTAACTTTGCAGAGTTTAATCGCATTGAAACTTTAATAAATATATCCCACAGACCTGCCCCTACATATTGGAAAGGATTTGTTTCAGAAAACATTTTTTCAAATTTCGAGTCACTTGGTGAAGGCTGGTGTGAAGATTTGGCTACTTAAAAAAAAAAATCACCATTTCCACTTTTGACCTAAAAAAAAAAAATAATTGAGAAAGAACAGTACAGGATTGTGTTTTCAGTAAAGTTTCTGAGAATAATACATAAAAAACATGATGAAAATCATGAGCAAATTAAAGGGAACTTAAATTCTGTTTGCCTGAGAAGAAATAATGGAATAATTCTTGGAGATTAAAATAAAAAAAAAACCCTAGTATCCTAACCTAATTATGTTTATGAAATATTATATGGGTTACAGTTCAGAAGTATTTAGTGCAAATGTCCCAGATCTCTCAATGCTGCATGGAGGTTCTATCTGAAAACTTCCAAATGCAGCTGGCTGTTGATGACCCAAAGCACACCCAATCCTCCCTCTCAGTGCACATGTATTCAATTCAAGCAGGTGATGCAAGAAGGTCAGGAATAACCTCTGATTATTGATGTTATTGTGATACATTATAAAGTCAGCAATGATACAGAGCAGGCAAAAAGATATGGTAAATGATATGTATGTATCATTTACCTTGTATGTAATTTTGAATTAGTAATTTTGAATTATTTTTCATAATGAGAACATCCCTGTTATCTAAGATTTAGGCCCTCAAATCAAACCATACCTGGATTTCTTTCTATTTTTAACTTCCTTATATAATGAAACATTCAGCTGTCTACCCAAGAGTATTCAATGTTACACTGGGAGGACACGAGTAAGAGGTTGGGAAAATCATACCATGTATGTGTGTTGTTGTGTATGTGTGTGTGTGTGCGTTTGCATGTGTGTCTGCCATTAAGTTAAGTTTAACCTGTACTAAAACCTTCCTAGGAATAAAGGATGTAATTATTGGTAATAACTATGACAGTTAAAGTTGTGTATAGAGAAAGTGGTACAAAAATAACAATAAATTTCCATAGGGAGTTGCAAAACAAAATCTGTTTTATAAACAAATAAACACAGTATCTTACACACTGACATTATGATATGAGCAAAATGTGTTAATATTCTCTATTTCCTGCAGTTTTAATTACAACCAATTTTGTGGAATTTGGGAATCACTCCTAATTTCTTTATTCTATAAGTTATGGATCCTCTTTGATCATGAGCCACTTTTATGTACTAACATTAATAAAATTAAGTAAATGCAATATATTCTCATATACACATACACTTATACACATGTCCAATTTTTGGTAAAATATGTATGTTATTTATGTGTGTGTACATTTGTGTGTGTGTATACAGACTTGGGACCAAATAGCAACTCAAGAAAATTTAACTTCTATAGAAATACAATTTTCAATTACTAATTTTGAATAATTAAACTGTGGTGGCAAAAAATAATTATTTAACTGACCAGACCATATATGCATATTTTCTGGCTTAGTCTTAATATTTCAATCAATTATAGGAATATTTCAAGTTTCATTTTTATCAATTATTTCTATATAATTCAGGGTAAAATATTCCTGGCATCTCTCCTAAACCTTAAGAACATATTATTTCTGAGACTTTTTACAGTATTGTCATTTTTGATGTAGAACTTTTGTCAAAAATGTGCTCATTTCAAAGAAAAGAGAATATGGAGAATTTGCTACAAATGATAAGAATATTTTTTAAACTATTTTAATATTCACTCAGTTCAACTATATATCCTAAAAGTTTAAATGAATACTTCTGATGGCAAATTATTTTTCTGCCTAATGTTTTAATATTTGATGCCTTTAGTATTTTAAAGTATAAATAAGTGTTTTGTTATTGGCATTATGAAACAAAATGCAGTTTTCATAGTTATGGCTGACATCCCTCAACTACAAAAATGTACCTTTCTTTTGAAATTATAGATATATAATAATTATAGATATATGTATATACTTATGGATATATATATACTTATAGATATATATACTTATATACTTATCTATAATTATAGATATATATATATATACTTATGGATTCTCTCTTTTATGATTATATGGTATATTTGAGATATATATTCCCTTATAATAAATCATGTTTATATTTAAGCAATATAGATTTATAAATACATACTTGGACAGTTAAATGGCACAATTTTATTTGTTGCACTTTAAGGAACTACAGAAATGTTCATCCAAAGAACTATTTGGTATTTATTTTCCAATATAATTTTTATTAAAAGTAGATTGATATTCTTTTTTGTGCCTTATTTACTTGTTATATTATGAACAAAGGAATATTTCTTAAACAACCAGTCCTTTTTAATGAATTTTGAAAGTGGCATTTATTAATTGCTAGAAATTTTGACAGTTTAAACATTACAAAAATCAATTCCTATAAAACCAATATCTAGATTACTGTTGAAAAGAAACCTGTTTAATTTTTACTCACTACTACTGAATTGATTTTCAATTTTTTTCAAGAAGATGATTATATTTAAAACATTTCACTGAGTTCTTTATTCTGTAGTCATCTCTTTAACACATGTGAAATAAAACATAATTTCATATTCAATGTAATGTCAGTCACTAGAATTGATAATTAATTGTATGTAAATTAGAGCAGTGCTTAGTAATTTGCTGAGTATTCAAAAACAGAACTGCTTAGCTTCCCCTTATTACTTGCAAGTACATAGGGACCCACAAATGGGGTTGCTCACATGGAATCCAGCGTGAACCTGACAATGAATCTATATAATAGTTCTACACTGCAGCTCTTAGTGCCTTACCCTCAGTGTCCTGTAAATGCTGGAGGCGATGGAGAACCAGTGAATTACAGAAAAGCTCAACTCTGAAGAGCATTTGTTGTTTGAATGTTATAAATTTTAAATGAAGATGCAGTAAAAAATTACTCTGTTGCAATTCCTACAACTAAATACAAAACTAAAAAACTAAGAACCCCCAAATTCCCTACATGCAAAAATGTCCCTCTGGTGGAAATAAAATATCTAGTTCATAAGAGACAAGTGGAACTCAATTTTCATAATCATTTCTGCTTCATTGAAAAAAATGCAGAGGTCACTTGAGAAAAAATGCGAAAGTTTTCATCAAATAAATGTAAAATATGCTAATATAGTGATTGTAAAGTCAAGTGTAGATGAAGGCTGACACTAGGGATTGTTGTGATTTCTAATGTTACAGTTTGTGACAAAGATCAGAATTATTTGGTACAGTAATTAGGTACCCTTTTTGTTCAAGTTCAACAAAACAATCTGTTATATTTCCCAATACTACTGTTCTCTTTCATTTTTCTTCATTTTGTTCATTTCTTTATGTATCAAAGTTTTGGGATTTCAATAAATAAACCTAAAAACTCAGCAATCAAATAAATATTACTGGTCCACTTATGTCAGATTATCAGATTTTTCTGTGTTATTGTGAATTAATACAGTGCTCTTATTTAAGCATAAAAAGTCAAAATGCTATTATGATTACTATGTGAAATAATGGAAATCATGTTATTTCATAATTATTCAAACCCCAAATGCTTGATTTATTTAAAATAACATAAATGAATAAAGAAAGAAATTGCTTTTGGTAAAGAGATTTGGGTAATAGTAGCAGACCTATTAATGTGGAGGACAAATTATAGGTGACTATAGATGAATAAAATTACTGCTTATTTCAAAATATAGAGGACATCTGGTATTTTAAATTTGGAATCTTAAATAGCTTATTATACTGAGAACAACTCTGGCTGTTATGAGTTTCTATTTTAAGGAGCAAAGAAACATGAACCTACATTCTGGGAACTGGGAATAAACTAAGTGAAAATATTTCCTGATTATAAGATACAGAGCAATAGTCACACAACCCTGGTATCCCATAAAGTTCTGTAAGGCAACAAGTTAATCACATACCTAAATCACTCCCAAGAACACTAAGACATCCTCTGAAACTCTTAAGGTTTAACTTCTTTGGCTTGGTGAATATTCAACCATAACCACACTTTTTCCTATCCATTGTTTCCTAATAGATTTCCTCCACTCTAATCAAGTCACGCCCATTATTTTTTCACCAGAAGTGCCTTTGATCTTCTTGTTATGAAATATTTATAGTGTTTTCAAGTTTCTTTCAAGCTTTTTTATCCCTCCTTTGTAGAAGTTAAGCTATAAGACAACAGAAACATTGTCAGTGCTCTTGACCAATGAACTTCCATGACCAAAATAGTGCTTTGTATATTTAGATGGTTAAGGTATTGTTTCATTGATAACAATAAATTAAATATTATAATCAATCAAAAGTCATAATGCTAGCCTTATAAATACAGCAGTTTAGTGAGTGCATCCCATGTGTCAGGTTTCTAATTCACTCTTTAATTCTGACAATGACTGTGTGAGAAAAAGACCACTCTTCCTTAAAGACTTACAATTAATTTGACAGTAATGTTGAAGATATCATATACATGGTCACCTAAAACCTTACTTCTTAGTCTTTTGTGTCTTAATGTCATGTTCTTAGCTTTTATTGATATTTGAATGAAGAAATGACTTTTTATATTTTCTGTGAAACTGGTGAACTCACTGTTGATCACAACATGGATAGTCTCTTTTGTATAAGGTCCCCCAAGATAAATTCCTTTAAATATAAGTACTAGAAAGAAATTTGACTCTTGAAGAATGGATTGTTTTTTAATTATTAGTTATTTCTTTTTTTGTCTGACATGTTTGAACTAAATTGGATACTTAATTAAAGTAAGTCTACTACCCTGTTGGTCAATATATTTGCTTGTTTCTATTATGAAAATAATAGCTATCATGTTTTGAGGAGTTACTACTTGCCAGGCATTGTGCCAAGTGCTTTACCTTCACTTAATCTTCACTTAATCTTCACAACAACACCCTGAGGCATTACCTCCATTTTTCAAGAGTGTAAAAAGAAAACAATGGCTCAGAGATATATAATAACACAAAAGCAGGTTTGCCTGACGCCCAACATCATGGCTCTTCAACTTGACTGTGTATTAACATTCTACACTTGGGTATTTGATCCCATTCAGTGTATTTTAAGCTCATACATACACAAATACATATATGTTTATATAAAATTATATATTTATGTATGTAAATTACATATGTATGTATATATTTTATATATACTTTTAATATACATATACACACTTTTTATTAAGAGACATTAATAAATACTTAGTGACATAGGGTCAGAACAAAGAAAAAGCAAGTTAGGTTTTAGATAATGTGACTTTCATGTGGCTTTCTTTCTTCTGTTATATTTGCCAGAATATTATCCATTCAATAAATGAAGCAATTAGAAAACAAAATCTTTTTTGCAAGGTAGAGGGGGGTTTAAGTATAACAACAAAGTGAAATTGAGGCTGAGGTAGGGAATGTATAGTGCTCTGGGCACTGGACACCAAACCCTGGAAATCTGGGATTTGGATGACCTACTCCATCATTAATTTCTGGGAGCAAGCAAGTCTCAGTAGCCACTAAACCCTCCCCTCTCTCAGTGCATACAGCACAACTGAAGTCCTGAGGGTCACTGAGGTCTGCTTGGCCTTGGCTCCACTGCCATCCTGAAGGAGGGCTCTTCTGCCTTTGATGCTGCAGCAACCCAAAGTTAGTCCACTGTAGACCCCCATTGCTCTGAGCCTCAGTTCCTTGGCAGAGAACTGAACCCAGAATTACTAATCAAGAGTAATCTTACTCTTGATTAGTAGCACCTAGTTGTGATATTATATATTACTTTATTACCACAACTCACCATGAATTATTATTGCTCTCTTTACTGCTGGAAATTGAATCATAGTGCTTTAAATATAATCAAATTACAGAAGGAATTCCAGAAACCTCAGGACCAATTCCAAAAACTAATACTTAAATTTCTAGTCCTCTAGAACCACTCCAGGTGCCAAAATCTGGAATAATCAGGGTCCTACAAAAAAAAAAAAAAAAAAAAAAAAAAAAAAAAAAAAAAA
>PVKU01002609.1:0-43140 GCA_004027475.1 Anoura caudifer | reverse complement strand
ATGGGATTTAGAGTTTCAAAATCTGTATCTTTAGCCCTGCCAATGCTACCTCTGAGCCTTTAGTCTACATAGTCTAATAATCATCCCAGAAGTAACATATCCTAATTAACAACATGTTCTTTATTTTTCCTGTCTGCTTCCATAATTTTCTGTATTAATGAATGGCACCAATGTTTGTCAATTTTCACAGCCTATTAAATGGGAATCATACCAATTCTACTCTTTGCCCTGTACACTCTCTTGGCTTTACCTTCAATATGCATCCTAAATCTGGATGTTTTCCTTCAATTTTATTGCTGTCATTCTATGCCAATTCATTATCAATTCTTGCTGAACAAACTAAAATAAGCTGTAAAATAAGCTTTTAAAAATGTAAATCAGATCTTGCCACTCTTGTGCTCAAAAGAAGTTAATGTCTTTCCATCACAATCACAACAAACGTCAAACTCCCAACATAATGTGACTCTTTTCTGAACCTGAAGAGCCCTCTACTACGTCTTCCCATTCCCTTATTTGTTGTACTACACTCATATTTCATTACAATATCTGCTTAAATGTCACCTTCTCAGCGAACCTCTTCAAGATCCTCTTATCTAAAATTACCCCCTTTCCTCACCTCTTCTCATCACATTCTATTCCTCACCCTGTTTTAATTGTTTCATAAATTTGTCAATATCTGACATAACCTTATACATTTGTTTATCTGTTTGCTTTCTCTCAATAAAAAACTGTGGTACTTCTAGCCACAGCAATCAGACAAGCAAAAAAAATGTAAAAGGCATACAAACTGGAAAGGAGGAAGCAAAATTGTCATTGCTTGCAGATGACATAATGTTGTACATAGAAAACTCCACCAAAAAACTACTCAACCTAATAAATGAATTTGGCAAAACAGTGGTATACAAAGTCAATAATCAGAAATCAAAGGGATTTTTTTATACCAACAATAAAATATCAGAAAGTGAAATCAGGAAAAAATCTCTTTTGATACAGCAACAAGAAAAAAGTACCTAGGAGTAAACCTAAACACAGAAGTAAAAACCTTGAACTCAGAAAACTACACAACACTGAAGAAAGAAATTAAGGAAAACACAAACAAATGGAAGCATCGATCATGTTAATGTGTTGGAAGAATTGACATCATCAAAATGTCCATACCACCAAAAGCAATTTATAGATTCAATGCAATCCAATTTAATAAATTACCAATGGCATCTTACACAGACAGATATAGAACAAACACTTGAAAAATTTATATGGAACCATAAATGACCCCTAATAGTCACAGCAATTTTGAGAAAGGAGAAGAAAGTAGGAAGAATCACAGTACCTGATATCAAACTATATCACAAGCTCACTATAATCAAAGCAGCCTGGTGCTGACATAAGAACAGATACATAAGAACAGTCTATGTGTCTGTTCTGGAACAGAATAGGGAATCCAGAAATAAACCCACATCTCTACAGTCAATTAATATTTGACAAAGGGGGCAGAAGCATAAAATGAAATAAAAACAGCCTCTTCGACAGATAGTGTTGGGGGATCTGGACAGCTACATGCAAAAAAATGAAACTCTTTGGTTACTGTCAGAGGAGAGCTGGGAGGGGATAATGGGGGAAAGGAGGGAAACGTTTTCAGGAACAACTATAAAGGCCACAAGGACAAAACCAAGGGGGGCGGAATCAGGGGAAGGAGGTGAGGATGGTGGGGGTAGGGGAGAGTGGTGGGTGTAAATGCAGACAACTGTACTTGAACAACAATAAAATAATTTAAAAAATGAAATGATTATCAACTTACACCATACACAAAA
Organism: Anoura caudifer; assembly: GCA_004027475.1. Lineage (NCBI taxonomy): Eukaryota > Metazoa > Chordata > Mammalia > Chiroptera > Phyllostomidae > Anoura > Anoura caudifer. Next base: position 41,329 of record PVKU01002609.1, on the reverse strand, counting down.
ATAAATTCAAGGTGGATAAAAGTTTTAACTATAAGTCGTGACACCATAAAAGCACTAGATGAGAACATAGGCAGGAAAATCTCAGATATTCCACACAGCAATATTTTCACCAATATGTCCCCTAGAGCAAGGGACATAAAAGAAAGAATAAACAAATGGGATCACATGAAAATAAAAAGCTTCCGCACAACTAAAGAAAACAGCACTAAAATAAAAAGAGAACCAACCATGTGGGAAAACATATTTGCCAATGACACTTCAGAAAAGGGTTTAATTTTCAAAATATATAAAGAATTCATATAACTCCACTCCAGGAAGGCAAACAGCACAATTAAAAAATGAGCAAAGGTCTTGAAAAGACACATCTCCAAGGAGGACATACAAAAGGGCCCAGAGACATATGAAAAGATGCTCAGCATCACTAGCCATCAGAGAGATGCAAATTAAAACCACTCTGAGATACAACTTCACACCACTGAGAATGGTCATCATAAACAAATCAAGAAACAAGAGCTGGAGAGGATGTGGAGAAAAAGGAACCCTAGTGCACTGTTGGTGGGAATGCAGACTGGTGCAGACTGGTGCAGGCACTGTGGAACACAGTATGGAATTTTCTCAGAAAACTGAAAATAAAACTGCCTTTTGACCCAGCAATTCCACTGTTGGGATTATACCCTAAGAACCCTGAAACACCAATTCAAAAGAACCTATGCACCCCAATGTTCATAGAAGCATGATTTACAATAGCCAAGTACTGGAAGCAAACTCAGTGCCCATCAGTAAATAAATGGATCAAAAAACTATGGTACATTTACACAATGTAATTCTATGCAGCAGAAAGAAAGAAGGACCTGCTACTCTTTGTAGGGTAGAGTAGGAGCATAGATGGAACTGGAGAGCATTATGCTAAGTGAGATAAGCCAGGTGGTGAAAGACAAATATGTTTTCACCTATAAGTGGAACCTAATCAACAGAACAAACAAGCAAGCAAAATATAACCAGGGACATTGAAATAAAGAACAAACTGACAGTTACCAGAGGGGAGGCGAGAGGGGATAATGGGGGGAAAAGGAAAAGGGTTCTCAGTAATGTGTATAAAGGACACATGGACAAAACCAAAGGTGTGTAAGATCAAGGGTGGGGAGTGGGGATGCCTGGGGTGGGGGCTGACTGGTGGGAAGAAAATGGAGACAACTATACTTGAACAACAATTAAAAAAACAAACAAACTAAAAAATAAAAAAAAATATGTGGTACATGTGCACAATCAAATTCTAAGCAGCAGAAAGAAAGAAGGAAGTCCTATCTTTCTCCACAGCATGGATGGAACTGGAGAGCATTATGCTAAGTGAAATAAGCCAGATGGTGAAAGACAAATGTCATATAATCTCACCTATGAGAGGAACCTAATGAACAAAACAAAGAAATGAGCAAAATAGAACCAGAGGCATGGAAACAAGGAACAGACTGACAGCAACTGAGTGAGAGGGATAAGGGGGAAAATAAGGGGAAAGGTCAAACCAAGGGACATGTATAATGGACCGTGGGACCGGGACAATGGAGTGGGTATTGACTGTGGTGGGGATGGTTGGTGCCCGGGATGAGGGCAGGATAGGAGAGAGCAATGGAAGAAAATTGGGGTAATTGTAATAGAAGAATGAAAAAATACAAGATATTCATTTTTAAAAATTAAAAAATACAAATAAATACAAATAAAGATTTTCAAAATAAATAAAATAAAAACATGTAAGCTTTATAAGGACTGATTTTGCCTTATTCTTGTCTTTAATAACTATGTCTAAAAATAACACTAACATATAATTGCTCTAAATAAATAGCTTCTGAGTGAAAGAATTGCTCTTGAATTTAGATGACTGCAATATAGGTTAAGAGGAAAATTTAAATATTAGAGCATTTTATGTATGGCACAACAGTAATAAAAACAGGATTCATTCAAAAATATCCTGGATATTTTTTCAAAAAATATAAGCAAAATATTTGGAGTATGTAGTTACTTTAAAAATTAACTTACAAAAATTATACAATGGTAATTTTAACAATAATGTGATTATTCACTTATACAGACCTTTAAATGCTAAGGTCTTTCTACCTAAACAATCAGGGAAGGATAAAGTGTCACAATATTATACATATATGATGTATTTTGTTTATATTTGCTTTATAAATTAAAACATACACTTATAAAACTTCTTTACATGTGTGTTTTTTCTCATTTTAAGGCAAAAAAATTACACAATTACTCAATTTTTTTAATTTTATTTTCTTAGAAGAATTACTTTTTACTCCTTTATTCCTGTGGCTCTTTTTTTATATCAAAATGTTGGCATCTTAGACTCTATGCAATTTTACATCAATAAGTATGTGCTTAATACATCTAATTAAAGACAACAGATAATATTAAATTTTGAGGCAGATTTTATGCCAGCCTTTTTATATTAAAGCCTTTTTATTTTAAAGATAAAATAACCCATATTGAGATCAAAACAAACTGACATCAGAAAGCATTCCTCTGGTTTTAACAGTATAATATTTCACTTGAATTCATAACTTATTATTTGACATTCTGAAAGAGAAAACAATAGCATTTTAATTTTTATTTATAGTGAAAAAGAAAAAGTGGATGTCCTTATAAATGTAACCTTGACATTGAACTTATTAAAATAGTCATTATTATTCTGTTGATATTTGGCCCCTGTTTGTAAGTTAATATTTATTGAATGAATGAATAAATAGGTTGGAAAGAAAAAATCTTCAGCCTTTGCCTTGTGACTAGTCTAAATTCCATCCAACCCAATTTTGGTGAAGTAACTTGAGTAGCTAGACAAGTATTCTAAAAATTGTTACAAACAGAAATCTCAGACCTTCCCTTAAGAATTTCATAAAAGCATCAAAGGCAGTCTCCCTATTATAAAGTTAACCTAGTAGCCTATTTTGTTTTGCCTATTGTTTACTCAGTCTTCTCTTTATTCTTAATTATATGTTTTTAGACAGTTTTACAGTGTAACCTTGGCTCTCGTACTGAATTCGTTCTGGAAGGCTGTTTGAGAACCAAGTTGTTCGAGATGGGAGACATTTGAGAACCGAGGTTTGACTGTGTATAAATTTTTCTCTTAGTTCCAGAAGTTAAGATGTTCATATGGGATCTTCTTATTAAAATTTAATTCCTCTTTCCTAATTGTTATTTTTATTTCCCCTTAAACTGTCCACTAATTCATCAAAATTTTTCCTATGTTTAGGTCTATAATCTGCATAATTATCAGTGAGATCAGATATTGCAAATTACATTTTCAAAGGGCCTGTCTCCTCTCTGATACATACCAAATCCAATTTCTGCTAGTAGAGCAGTTCTTTTTTAAGCCTAACTTGGTTTCAGGATCCATTTGACCATTAAGTATTTCAATATCACGTTCTGTTATTTTCCTCCAAGCACATTTTTTTTCAAGTTGAACTTATTTCTATTTTTTTAAACAAAAACAGGGAATGAAGCTGATAGTTTTGAACACCCCTCGATGCTATCTTCAGCTTCACGGTGTAGCATCATCACCGTCTTACATCTGCATAACGCCATCCTGCACAAATCTGCCGCTCCATATGTTGCATCGTGCAAGGAGATTACAATGGGCTTGAATCTGGATCTCAGTCAGACATTCCAAAGGAAAAAAAATATTGTTTAAGCCAACATTTGAATTTTTGCTTAGAGAGACCATCACTTCAAAGAAAAATATAACGAGAATGTAAGCATAAACCCCCAAATTAAATTGCCACATTTTTTTCCTTTTGAAGAGTTTGTACTGTTCTTGTTGTGATTCCTTTCTGTTGGTACTGGCAGTTGCCAGATGGGCTTTTTATTTTTTTTTTAATTTAAATTCTGTATTTTGTGGCAGTGTTGCCCATAGCATCATATTCAATGCCAGCTCTTTTTCCTGTAAAATATATATGCTTGGCATATCCATAAATCACTAAAAATCAGAGACTAGAAACTTACATAGGGGAAAAGAAAAGGATACATTTCTATCAGTGTAATATTAAAAGTAACTGAAGCATAGAATGGTTATTAAAGGGAATCTTTGGAACTTGCTCTATGTTTCAGTCACAACCAGTGGATAAATACTGCTCACAATATACCCACAAATAGTGAAATCTAGCAGAAAATAAGCTATTAAATAGATTCAATGATACAGACAACAAAGATAACTAGAAAAACAAAGTTGATACATCACAGTGCTGATTCGTCTCCCTTTCCAGCAGGAGCAATGGGCACACACTGGAGGGGTGAGAGTACTGGAATTTAGAAATGCATTTACTAAGAGCAAAAAGAGTATTCAACTTGAAAATGTAAGTAAAAAATATTATCCATTCTGTAAAAATATTCTTTCTTATTTGAGTATGTTGATATATTAATATTTATTTAAAATGAGTAGACTATATTGTGGTGCATATATTAATAGTTTTCAATAATATTCTTTAAATCTAGTTTGGTAAACCAGTAAATTTAAATATTAAAACTATATATAAAAGCATGTTCTGATAACCCAAGACCAGTTCTTTTGTGTGAGCAAATTATTATCAGAGTCACAGCTGAAATCCACATTGAATAACCTGGCTTGTCATTATATTCTCTGGTACTGAAAATTATTTATTTTTGCAATATATTCAGCTCAGTGGTCAATGGTAAGTACACCTCAATTCTGCCTCTCATGTTCAGATAAACTACTGGCAATTTCAATGCTTTATAACATATTTTGCAAGGAAAGCAGAATCATTGGCCTCTAAGCAGTAAGAAGATCATTATAAAAATCCATACTCTGATGTGTGTATACTGCTAGCAATCACTTTCACCTTTGCCTTCACCCACTCCTTCCCAAAACTCACTTCCTAGAGATATGCTTTTCTTCTTTCAAAACTCAAATGATTCTCTGACTTGCAGAGGCAAATTTAGGTGCTCTCTTCTCTGCTTTGCCATTTCATTTCTATTATACCTCTTATCTGCTTTATGTATTTCTTTTTATTTATTTTTTACTGACTTTTAATTTATTTTTAGAGAGAAGGGATGGGAGAGAGGAAGAGAGGGAGAGAAACATCGATATGCAAGAGAAACATTGATCAGTTGCCTCTTGCATGCCCCCCCAACCAGGGACCTGGCCTACAACCTAGGTATTTGCCCTGACCAGGAATCAAACCAGTGATCTTTCAGTTTGTAAGCTCGTGCTCAACCCCTTGAGCCACACCAGCCAAGGATATGTATTTCCTTTTAATTACATTAAAGAATAAGTATTAATGAGAAAAGGCAAAATATGTTTATCTTCATATTTGCCAATAATAATTTACTACATAGTAAGAACTGAGTAATAACTAATCATTGCAAAATATGTCAATAAGCAAAGTTCTTGCATTTACCACTGCTTTCAATATATTGTGTTTTATAAACAGACCAGAGGAAAATATGTGAGGCATTAGAGAAGCTCCAGGGCCAATGATTAGGAAATTATTCATCAAGGCCACAGTGTTGATAATAATAATAATAAAAATAATAATAATAATAGGCTATAGTCATAAATATGGGACAGAATTTCAAAAGCAAAAGTTGAATAAAAATAAATTATAGATTATTAAGACAGAAAATGATCACTGAAGTTCAAAATTACGACCAAAAATAATCAAGAATGTTAATGTAAAGGAGTAAACATCAAGGGGAAAAAAGGTACATGTTTGCCCACTTGATTTTTACCATTGTTAAATATGACAATAGGGAGAAACAATGAAAAACTATCATTACTTAAATACTATGGTGTTAGAATTTTTAAGTATAAATCTGACATTATAAATAGTGACATTAGGTAACTAAATTTGTTTTTAAAATGTATGAATCATTCATAAGAAAATAGTGTGTTTTGGGTCAAAACCTAACTGTCTGAGTAGGTAATGCTTTTTAATTTTTATAATGAAATGATAAAAATAATAAAAGAAATGTTGTCCCTGTAATTGTTGCTCTTTGACTAAAGAAGAACCAATGTTCATGTTTAAAAGTTTCTACACGACTTTGGGACTCTACTCTCTCCATCGTTTCAGGCTCCAGCTTACAGAGCTCTTCAGACAATGTGGGAAGAATGAGAAGGAGCAGGAGCCTGATAGAGTGTGTTGAATAATCCGGCATCTTGAAACATCTAGCTGACCACAGAGAAGGACAGTTAGGCAAGATTGAAAAAGAAGGATGGTACTATAAACATTGAAAGTTTTCTCAGGTTTGGTAAAATAAGGCAGCAAGCATTTCTCTTTGCACTTCAATTGTTCATTTTTCATATTTATTTATTTCTAGAGAGGGGAAGGGAGGGAGAAAGAGAGAGAGAGAAACATCAATGTGTGGTTGCCTCTTGCGTGGCCCCCACTGGGGAGTTGGCCCACAACCTGGGCATGTGCCCTGCCTGGGAATCGAACCTGTGACCTTTTGGTTTGCAACCCGCACTCAATCCACTGAGCTACACCAGCCAGGGCTCATTTTCCATATTTTTCAAAATCAAGAGAAAGACTAAAAAGTTGAAGATAGTGTTTCAACACAATATAGAGAATATTGACATGTTATCCTCTCCTTTATGCAGATTTATCCCAAAAGCCCAAGGAGGTCTGCAACTAAAAGAGAAGAGCAAAACTTCTGTACTACAAATAAATGGTTCATGAGATTTTAGTAATATTTTATAATTTAATGGCAATTGATCCTTAATGACTTCCTTGGTTCAAAGGTCAGTCTTATAATAATGATATGAAAAGAAAAAACTCCTTTCACCATTTGTCCTCTGTTGCCATTTTCCTCAACTTCTAATTATTTTATAGTTAATAAAGGAAAAATAAAACTTTTTCTCACAACTCAGGGTTTAAACTCACACTGCTGATTGTATTACTTGATCTGAAAAGGGAAAAGCTAATTATAGCTTACAAGCAGTTCTAAAATTATTTTATTAGAGTGATGACTGATAAAAAATCTTTTACTCTGAGGCAGACATGAAAGAAAATTGAATTGAAGTTTGAGTAGCAAAGTTTAGTGTACATAACACAAATATATTTCTAAATGGAAGAACCACTAAACATTGATTGTTATACATTTGTGAAAGAAGGCTAAATTATGTAATGTTCAATCATTTAAGTTAAAAAATACGTAAGAATCATTTATAAAGGACCCATGGACAAAGCCAAAGAGGGGAAGGATTGGTGAGTAGGAGGTGGGGGTGAGTGGGGCAGGGGAAGTGTTGGCAGGAAAATGGAGACAACTGTACTTGAACAACAATAAAAACATTTTAAAATATAAATCTAATGTGCAGAGAAAAAAAATCACATATGTTTCACTTTTGAAGATGACTTTTGTAAAGAGGAAGGCTTCCAAATTTGTTCCTAAATTAATAATAGGATGACCATCTTTATACACATTAATGAGTTATAATTAGAATAAGATCAACATCTACAATAAATTAACACAAATTCACAGTAAATTAACACAAAATTAAAACTTAACCTCCTATACCTAATATAGCTACATATTTAATAAATTAATGTAATTATCTAAAACTAAATATTAGTATATGCAGTTTTCTCAAAAGTATGTATCCTCAATTTTACACAGCAACATATGCTATCATAAAACCCCAAACAAAACCTCAAGATGTTGTCAGACAGCCCTTTGTTCTATTGAATAAAGTGATAGAGAGAAATACAACTTCATGAAGTTAAGATGTAAAATAAGAGGAGTTAACATAAATATAGCTGACATTCAATTATCTCTAGTGCTCTCCCTTATCTTTTAAAATAAACTAAGCACTTTGTATTTTCAGACACTCTTTTGTCAACAATTCATTTGCTCAAGTTTCTCATCAAGTACATTTAAAATATATCATTCTTGCACTGGCTGGTGTGGTTGAGTTGGTTAGAGCATCATCCCATTCACCAAAAGGTTGTAGGTTCGATTCCTTGTCAGAGTAGGCTTCAGTCAGTCCCTCTAGATAGGAGCCTGCAAGAGGCAACCAGTCAAAGTTTCTCTTTCTCTCCCCCCTTCTCTCTTTACCTCCCTCTTCCTCTCCCTCTAAAAGCAATGAAAAAATGTCCTAGGGTAAGTATTAAGAAAATAAATAATGTTGCAGGGGGGAGGTTAATAAAAAATTTAACCCAAATTAGAGTATTTTTAAATGATAGTCATTTTACTCCATTGAGTAAAGATGTGAGAATCATGTGAGTCAAATCAGAAGACTTAATGTAACATGCATTTTAAAGATTAATTCAATATTTATCTGTTTTTCCCTAGAAATGGTTCTTCTCACAGAGAATAGGATGGTAAAATGAGAACAAACAAACAAAAACAAACAAACAAAAGGAAGTCTACACAATCTTTCTTATTCTTGTTCTTGTTCTCTGTGACCTGATCAGTTCCCATCCCTTTTCTGAACAGTTTCTGTTTCCCACATATTAAGACAGCTTTGACATTCCCATTCGGAACTGTGGCATCCTTACTGGCATTGTCATATCTACACACTCTGACCCCCAAGAAGCCTCAGAGCACTTTGAGGGCAATATTCATAGCTTATTAATATCTGTATTCCCACAGAATACATAATTAAAATCATAATAGTAGGAATTATCCTTTTAAAAACGAATGATTAATGTGTTCACTGAATAAAACAATGTGACTAATAACTTTCCTGGGCAACAAAAATATTGCAAATTATTTGGAATGACTCTAATCATAAAATTAAGGACAAGAGTTACATGTATCATGGTATAACACTGGAAAACATGTTTATTCAGCCACCATTAGACACAATGTCTCCTAAATCATATTATCTAGGTATCAATCTCTTTCTACATATTTATAGTTCCTGCATTTTCCCTAGTAATTAAAAAATAAGAGAATTGATCATTAGCATAAGTGTCAAGATAGAAAAGTAGAGTAGTAGACACTGTTTAATTTGGTATTTTTAATATATATGTCCAACAATATGCAAAAGATTTCCAGGTTCATACCAAAAATAAATTTTTAAAGGAAAATTTTGTAACATTTTAAAATTCTCTGGCAACGTAAAATGAATTGAAAAATCCCTAAATGGTAGTCAATAAATACTTCACATCTGCTATTCTAAAATAAGCATAAGTTATTACAACAGCACCTATTTAAACTATAACTGAAAATTAGGTTAAATTCTCCATCTATAGTTCAGCATATATACATTGGGGCAGATAAAAAAAGAGAGACAGAGAATGAACATCTCAACTCTCACATCATCTTTGTGTGGCACGGGCTGAGCCGTGATAAGCCTCTCTGGTATGCACGTTTTGGATTTGTGAACAATCCCTCCATTGCATATGACAAGTAGCTGCTGGATGGCTGTGGCCTGCTGAGACGGGCCAAGGGCATCTTAGTTTTGTGGTCACTCAGCCATCTGGTTTCCAATTAAGTTTTCAGATTGTGGTCATCTTGAATTTAAGTGTAACATTTCAATCCATTTCACAGAAAAAAAAAAAAAAAAACTATGCCTAAATCAATCCCTCCAGGATAGTCAGATTAGGTTTGTGTCCACTGAAAAGGAGAGTACTTAATGGGCTGAGAGAAGTGAAGTTCATGGAGTTTTCTTTCATTTCATCTATAGGAAAAGAAATTATGATCAAATTCCATGTGAAATGTATCATTGACACTAAAATATTTCACTTTAAACCCTCACAAATTGCTGACGTTCTTCATTTTGAAGTGTGGAATTCATTATAAAAATATAGCAAACTAAAAAAATCTTGAGGTTGCCTCAATACCTCGAATTATCCAACAGTCTGGACACTGATGTGTCAGTGTGAAGAAGAGAAACAGCAGACCTAGATGAATGCTGTCTACATACCCTTAGACAAACGCAGAGACAAGGTTAAGACTTGAGTATTGTGTGAGAGATATGCAAAGATATTTTCATCAGTCTGCTTTTGTACACTCATCCCTTGTCTCCTTCTCCTTCTCCCCTACTCATGTACCGTGCTTAGTACTTTGATCTACAGAATGTCCCTGCATAATATCTATCCTGATTTGAATACAATTAATTGAATTACAAATTAGATATTGGATGTAATTTTGGTAACACATTTGTATTTTTTTTAAAGAAGAAAAGTTTGCTTTACTGTGATAAAAAGTAGGTGCTGCAATACACAGATAACTTCAAGTTATGTTACAAAACTTCAAGTTCCCCCAACTTCAGAATATCGCCTCCCCTTTTAATACCTGGAGAACACAGTTCCTCACACAAAGCCTTCTTCCTACCTGTCAGCAGGAACCAAGATTTCCTCCTTCACTCCTTAACTCCTTACCCTTTCCTCTTTCCTTCCTTCCTCTGACATAACGCATTTTCTATTGCTGAACATTCCCAGAGTGTCCTCATTAACTCAGATTGCTATCATCTCTTGTGGATTTCTGCCCCAGGCATGTCTTTGGGTCAACTGTTACATTTTCACATTTGCTTGTCCCTCTTACTGCAGGTCTCCCTGGGTTAATTTTCTCTAAACAGAACAAAGTAGAACTAATAAACCTTTGTGAAATCTTAATGAAACTGAAACTTTCACAGTGTATTGAAGAAATGGTGAAAAAAGAACAAAAGAAAATACAACCCTATGAGTTTACCAGTATGGCCATATTTGCCATGTGTCTCTCTTTAAAAAAAAAAAATTCTATTTATTTATTTTTAGAGAGGGGAAAGGAAGGAGAAAGAGAGGAAGAGAAACATCAATGTGTGATTGCCTCTCACAACTTGTCTCACAGCCCAACCATGTGCCTTGACGGGGAATCGACCCAGCTACCCTTTGATTAGCAGGCTGGTGCTCAGTCCATGGAGCCACCAGCCAGGGCAATGCCATGTCTCTCTTTGACTCCTTGGCCTGTCAGTATTTTCAAAGATCTTACTACTCACAGTGCCCATGTGCAGGGGCTTGTTCTCAAGCCCGCTTTATTCTTATTCAAGGCCCACTGTTGCAGCCAGAGGAGTACTAAAAATTTACTTACATTATTCTTTTAAAAAATTGAACTATATCCCCCCAGTAGACAAAGATTTAATTTTTAGATGAAAGGGCCTGCATTGCATTAACTCACTGGTAAAGCATCTGATAGTTGTCCACTTGCACTACATCTGTGTAACACCACCTTCCCCCACCCCACACACACCCACCTGTCTTCCCAGAACTGGGACAAAAACAAATTTTCAAGTATGAACTTTATCTAAGTTCATAAAGACTTTTTTATGATCTTCATAAGGCAATTCTTTAGTTAACTAATTTAGAGCCCACTCTCATAACAGGGAGAGTGTCATAGTTCTTTACAGCAATAAACATCCCTTTTGCAAACAGATGAAGTATTTAAATATATATAAAATATAATGCATTACCAATGTACACTAAGCATTTCAAAGCCATTTTCATTATGATATTGTTGCTTATTGTCCACATCACTTTAAGGCATAAAAATACATATGCACATACACATCTATGCTATATACTGGGCGCTGTGGTTCCTTTCACTTTTCCTTTAATTTGTAGTTAAAATGATCAATGTATTAAGACAACAAGCAAGATGTTCATATCGCTTTCTTTGGTCAACAGGAATTCATTTTGTTTGAATTTGTGGTTGAGTGTCTAATTATGTTGTTTTAGGGACTCTGGGGATTTTATACTTATCGCTTCAAATGGAAATTGATCAAGGTTGAATATCAAAGGACATAGAAAAAGCCTTTTAAATAAATTTGGTTTTAGAAACTTCAAAAGTATACACTAGTAGGTGTTATTTCTACTTAGGATTTAGTATCTATTTCTTAGTGTTTGGTAACATTCAGTTTCATGAACAATAATTGATCTACAAGTTGAAGCTTCTATTAGGAATATCAGCTGATAAATAGAACTTTATAAAATGTAATTGTCTACTGAGTGGTGGGATGAAAATGGAGACAACTGTATTTGAACAACAAAAAAATATTTACTTTTGTTTTCTTTTCTACTGAATTTAATGTTTAGTTTGTTTTCCTTTGTGATTTTTTTGTTTGCTTACTGTAAGATATATAGTTGTTATAGTTAGATACTTGTGTCAGTTGGTTCTTAGACACCAATAATATATGAGCAGTCATGTATTGTTCTTGATTGAAAAATTTCAAAGTAAAATGGAATTTTAACTTAAATAACTTTGCAGCGAGTGCTACTTGTTTGCATCCTGTATTATAGCTAAGCATGATTTTCTCCCTTTGAGTTAACATATAGTTATATCATGTTGTATTGTTTCAATAGGGTTTCTATCTCACTGTGGCTAAATATTAAACTATGAACATTACTTATTAAAAGCACATGTTTTTCATGCATGTATAAGGCAATTGTCATTGGAAATTATGCAGTCATGCCTATAAGCAAATGAAAACTTGACTAATGTATTATATTTAAACTATGCAAAGAAAAAATAATAATTGAATTAGTAAGATGTGCCACCATAGGCAAAGAATAAATTGATTATTCAGCAGTTGACCCACAAGGTGTTTTTTTTCCCTTTTTTATACTTTTGTAGAATAATATATCAAATTTGATTAAAAATCATAATATATCAGTGTATTTATCCATAAATATCCATAGAAAATCCATGTTGACATGAACAGTTTTCTTCTTATTGATATAGATATAACTTGTAAATATTGTCAAGACAATTCTACTTGGGACATACAAATAAGAGGTCTTAAACTTTTTTTGTAAACAATATCTAACCTGGATCACTGGAAAATCTGTTTGTGGGGGGAGGATATTTAGACTGACACTAATACTCAGTCTGTTTACTCAGTATGTTGGAAATAGTCACATGATGTTGCCTCACTAATTTGTTCAAATTAGGTCAGGTGTAACTCGCTACATGGCATCTATGTAGCACTACAGAGAGGAGCTGTATCTGACCAAGTTATGCCAGAAATGATATTGTAATCACCCCTGACACTGCGTGTATAAAAACAGCCATAGGCTTTTCTCCTAATACATCCTGTTAACACTGGTATATTGGTATTACATGAAGTACTGGCAAAAAAAAAAAAAAAAATCCAGAGTGTTTTACCCACTAAAATCCAATTACGGAAATTACAACAAATCATTTGTATCCAGGGCTGGCCCTAGGCAAAATCCTAAAATTGGTGCTTGGTCTAGGTCCTGTGCAGGGTTTGTGCCAAATATCTATGGACCCAATGACATGCAAGGTACAAAATGATAAGGGCCTAAGGTGGCATATCTTCTAAAAATTCCAACATTTTTATAAAATACTCATAAGCAAATGCTTTATAACATTTCCTGTTATCTCCAGGAATGGTGTCACTACCCACTCATTTGCCTGAGGCAACAAATGGATATTCTTGATCTCTCTACTCCTTCACCACCATGATATGCAACTGTTTAACAAGTGCTTCCTCCTTCTCTTTACACTGACTGCCAGGACTTCAGTGCATGTGTTCATAGTGTTCCATGGGACAACAGCAACAGGCATGTCTGCCTCATTTCTGACTTATCCCCACCTCTGGCCTTTTTTTATTCCAAGCCATCATCTATAGTTCCTTCAGAGTTGTCTCTCTAAAGTACAAATATGGCTTTACTTTTTCATTCAATGTCAGCCAGTAGCTTGTTACACTTCCACAAAATTTCTTCAATTATCAGGTCTAATTTTTCTCCTATATACCACTCAGCTCTACAGAAAAACTGGGCCTAACCACATACAATGTTCTCTTTCCTATCTAACTTTCCATGGTTTGTTGTTTGTTTCCTCATGTGCTTGCTTCTTCAGTTTTATGCTATTTCCCCTGTTGGGAATGCCCATCTCTTTTTCCCTTCTTGTCAGTCTGAATTGAAACTATTGAAATGTAACACACTCTGTAGACTCTGTGTGACTGAGTACATGTTAGTCTTTGAATCTCCAGCAATTTTGTCTAAGACATTGAATGAATGAAGTAAGGATGAGTAGAAATATAAAAGGAAAGACTTTTGAACAATGAACAGATAATGAGAACCCCTCTAAAACCTGTCTTGGCATTGACCATGTGCTGTAACATTACAGTAAATGATGCTGCAATTAATGGTAGTGCATTTTCAAAATAAAAATTAAAAAATATATATGTTCAGACCACATAAAAGCATGTGTCTAAATGACCAAATGCAGAAGAGGTATCCTTGAGCTTCTACTACAGACACTTTGAGTCTGTGTTGCATGGAATGGCCAAGCAGTTTAGTGAATTGTGAGTTTACTTGTTTTCAAGCTGAGTGAGTTCTGAATGCACACTTTCTGGTACTCATTGTGCCCCTTATCCTTCTCCTATCAGATCCCTAGGAGTATGGCAGCATGAGACAGACTGACATAGATAAAGAAGGGAGAGATTTGTGAGCGAGTGTTCCACAAAATTATTAGAAAAGCAAAGGAATGGAATGAGAGATTATCTATTGAATGAAGTGTATCTATTTTTATAGAGTATATTATTTAATTCATTGTATACAGTATGGCACTTAAGTATAAAAGAGAGAAAATAAGAATATCTACTGCATTTGCCTTCATTTGTATAAAGAAACACTGAAAAGATAAAAATTGGAACTAATAAAATATTATCATTAGAAGGAATACTTAAAAACAAAACTTTCTCAATTTTGAGTCATTCTTAAATATGTATTTAGGGTAATATTACTTAATTTTTAGTTTCTATGAACAAACATAGTGTTAATAATAAAAGAACCTCTACTTCATGTTGACTGTACCCACAATAAAAATCTTACTTTCATAACACTTGATTTGGGCATATGTCCTCACATTTTTTGGAGGTTACTTTTTTCTTATTCTTTTTTTTTTAAATTTTAATTGTTGTTCTTGTACAGTTTTCTGTCTTTTACTCCCATACCAGCCCACCGCCCCAGCGCTCCCAACCTCCCTCCCATTTCCACCCCCCCTAGTTTTTGTCCATGTGTCCTTTATACTTGTTGCTCTAAACCCTTCCCCTTTCCCCCTGAAATTCCCTCCCCTCTCCCCTCTGGTGACTGTCAGTCTGTTCTCAATTTCAGTGTCTTTGGTTATATTTTGCTTGTTTGTTTTGTTGGTTAGGTTCCTGTTAAAGGTGAGATCATATGGTATTTGTCTTTCACTGCCTGGCTTATTTTGCTTAGCATGATGCTCTCCAGTTCCATCCACGCTGTCAAGAAAGGTAGGAGCTCCTTCTTTCTTTCTGCTGCATAGAATTCCATTGTGTAAATGTACCATAGTTTCTTGATCCATTCATTTACTGATGGGCACCTAGGTTGCTTCCAACACTTGGCTATTGTAAACTGTGCTGCTATAAACATCAGGGTGCATAGGTTCTTTTGGATGGGTGTTTCAGGGTTCTTAGGATATAATCCTAGCACTGGAATTGCTGGGTCAAAAGCTAGATCCATTTTTAGTTTTCTTAGAAAATTCCATACTGCTTTCCATAGTGGTTGTACCAGTCTGCAGTCCCACCAACAGAGCACTAGGGGCCCCTTTCCTCCACAACCTCTCCAACACTTGCTGTCTGTTGCTTTGTTTATGGTGGCCATTCTGACTGGTGTGAAGTGGCATCTCATTGTGGTTTTAATTTGCATCTCTCTGAGAGCTGAAGTGTATCTATTGAATGTCTCACTCTCCTGAGTCATAAATACAAAGGCATGAACATTTATCAAGTTATTTAACCAAATGATCTTTTGCTCATTCAGTTATATGAATCAGTGTCCTTCACTCTGATAACATAGTTACTTATGCCAATCTAGTCTGACAATTAAGATATATGAATACATTTCTTATTATATTTCTTTCCATAATTTTTGACTAAAAAGATGTCATTTAGTAATTTTGATCCTAGAAAACATAGAACCACTAATATTTTCATTATTATTATTTTATTGTTGTTCAATTGCAGTTGTCTGCATTTTCTCCCCATCACTCCCACCCCACCCCAGCCAAACCCACCTCCCTCCCTTGCTTCCACCCTCCCCCTTGGCTTTGTCCATGTGTCCTTCATAGTAGTTCCTGAAAACCCTTCCCCCCATTGTCCCCTCCCCCCTTTCCTCTGGTTATTGTTAGATTGTTTTTAATTTCAATGTCTCTGGTTATATTTTGTTTGCTTTTTTCCTTTGTTGATTATGTTCCAGTTAAAAGTGAGATCATATGGTATCTGTCCCTCACTGCCTAGCTTATTTCACTTAGCACAATGTTCTCCAGTTCCATCCACACTGTCGCAAAGGGTAGAAACTCCTTTCTCTCTGCTGCATAGTGTTCCATTGTGTAAATGCACCATAGTTTTTTGATCCACTCATTTACTGATGGGCACTTAGGTTGTTTCCAGCACTTGGCTATTGTAATTTGTGCTGCTATGAACATTGGAGCACTGATATTAATGGTAATTTTTGCAACTGCTAGGAGACATATTCAATTATTCCTACTTCTCTACCCTTTATTTCACATGCATTTGGGTACTTACAATGTTACGTATGATTACTTGCATGTATGCCCTTCTCTTTCTTCTGAGATATCTCATTTATTTTCCTGCCCTGAATTCTGCCTATCATAAGTAGAGGAACAGTGCCTAACATAAGTAGAGAAATTTTCTAGCATGCAAGGCTTGTCAAGAGAATGTGTAAAGGGAGAAAAAGTGAGGGAGAAAAGGTGCTTAGAAAAAGCACTGTTTCAGACTACCCTCCAGTGATTTTTTAATCATAGTCTGTAGCTTTTGCTATAGTTTTTTCAGTACATTCTTTTTTAAAATTATTTTATTGTTGTTCAAGTACAGTTGTCTGCATTCCCCCCATCCCTCCCTCCCACCCCAGCTATCCCCACCTTCCTCCCCTAAATCCACTCCCCCTTGGTTTTGTCCATTGTCCTTTATAGTTGTTCCTGAAAACCCTTCCCTTCTTTTCCCCCATTATCTCCTCCTACCTCCCCTTTGGTTACTGCCTGATTGTCCTAATTTCAGTGTCTCTGGTTATATTGTGCTTGTTTTTTGGTTGTTTTGGGTCAACACATTCTTAAAAATTAGCATGATCTTTAAATCTATTGAAAAAGAACTGCTTCCAGAGAAAGTTCTCCAGAGTAGCCACTGTTTCCTTCACCCTCTCCTCATACTTCTCTGTGACTTTTCTGATAAACACCTATTATTAAGCAAGCATTTGCTTAGTAAGCAACACTTTATGGTTGAGGGTTATAGCTAATATAAATGTTGGACAGGGAACCAGTCTATAATTTGGCTAAGCCCCATGATCTTGAGTATATTTATCTACATCTGAATAAGAGCAACTAATTTAGCCTGAGGAAAGCCATATAATCAGGCAGAGAGTGCATAAGTTATAAATCAAGTTCCCAGCAATATTACTACATTTCCCTGGAGAGTTTACTTTCTATGTTCCAAGGCAAACTATTTCACCAACTCTTCACTTTCTTCAAATGTCCCATGTTAATTTATTCTTTCACACAAGCACCTATCCTGACAGGCTTGGCCCTTGTCATTGAACCTTTCTTCATTGATGTGAAGAGGAATTGATTGAATTGTCTTGTTTTCTCAGCGTTATAGCTACAAATCCTCTATGACCTGCACCCTGTATTTTCTGTTATTCTACTATTAAATGAAAGAACTTCCTCCTCCCTCAAAGCTTGGTCTCTTGATTTGTGCTCTGGATTTCATCCTCTTCTCTAGAATGCTTTTTTTTCTGCATTATTCATTACTACTATTCCATTGGACTCCTTCCATTATAGCAGACATAAAAATAACAACAAATACTTAAACTCATAAAGATCTTAAAGCTAAAACTGTGATTTTTCTGCTCTCTTTGACAAAGTAAAAAAGTGCAATTTGAAGGTATATTTATGTTTTCTATTATCTCATTCACTTTTCAGTCCATTCTTTCCCATTCTTCAATCCAATAAAACTCTGATGTTTTTGTTCTTGCTACACTAGAATGTAAGCTATATGAAGCACTACTTATATGTGTGTTGTTTATAATATCAACTTTAAGTTGTAGAAGGGTCCCTTGCCTATAGTAGATTCTTGCAATATTTGTTCATTAAATCCATGAATGAGTACATGCACTGAGATTGTTTTAACCAAAATTAAACAATTTATCTTTTGCAATTTTAAATATTAATATATGATATAAATGAATACATACTCAAAGAAAATTTAGATAGTAGTGACATGGACAGTGGTCCGCAGTGTCTGTGGCATTATGGATGAGAGGAAATAAATTCACACAGACTACCGAGTCCTGTGGAGGAAAAGGTACAGCGCGAATTCTCTCTCAAGTGGAGAGCAAGCCTTGGAGCACCTCAGCCACTCTCTTAAGAGGAGAGCTCCCCAACCCTTGCCTTGACAAGCTTTTATTGGGTTCAATTTGCACAGGGATAAATCTCATCAATCATTGTCAGGCAGAAATGATTAAACAATAGATAACATTCAAAGAACTCTGAGGGCCTATTTTGAATTAGGGTCAGATAGCTAAAGGGCCATTAAACTTTGAGGAACAAACTCACTTCCTGCATGGACCCTTGTCATTTAGTTGAGAGCATTCTAAACAAAGCAGATTCAACAGGATTTTACATATTCTTTCTTAGGCCTGATTGCCCTAGGGAACCCTCCTTTCCAGGGCTGCACCCACCACAGGCAGTGTTTCAAGCTTAAGGTGTTGTTTCAGGCTTAAGTCAGGCAGAAGAAGTAAGGCAGCCAAGAGATTAGAAGACTTCTCAAAGACAGAATGAAGACTCAGGCCGTGTCAAAGCTGAGGGCGAGGGTCCATCACCCCTTTTCTGTAGCCCCCAAGTCCTTCTCTTAGGCCCCCACGTGATCGTGCTTGTCTCAGGTCATTCCTCCCTTGAGGAATCTTTCCTGTCATTGGCTAACCAATCAAGCATTGGGGGCCAGGCAGGGTGAAGTAAAAGGAGCAGAGGCCACGCCCCTGCCAGGGAGATAAGCTTTGTCTCCTTAGTGGTTTATGGTCTGAAGGTCACTCACTTAGCCTTAGCTATGGGGGGTTACAGATCCTGAAACCAGGCAGGGCAGTTCCAAACATAGTAGTGAAAAGTACTTAGAACATTTTTTACAAGCATATAAATTCACTGCGTGGAGATTATCATTAAATTTCAGATTTTCATTCCATTATTTTCTATACATTTGGTACATATATTTTAATACTTTATTATCACTTAATATAGACTAAACAATTATTCTTCTTATAAATATATGTTGAATATAATTAAATGATTGTATGATAATTTATTTATGGATATATTATAAATAAAGTATTTTTTATTGCTAGATATTCAATTATACCTGCCTTTTTACTACTATAATAGACACATTTTTTCATACTTTGATTATGTCCTTAATTTAGACACCAAAAAGTAGTATTATTGGGTAAAAAGGGAGAAATGAAAATATCTTGAAATATTATTGTACTGCTTTCCATAATGTTTATAACTGTTTCTATTCTCACCATCACACTATTGAAAGTGTCATATCTATGAACCCTTTTATGAAAGAAACATCTCATAATATTTAAATCAATGTTTAAACACTTAAATCTAAAATTAAAATAATTTCTCTATATTCATTGGGTACTTCTGCTTATGTTTCAGGCTAATATATTTTTGTACTTATATAACTTAATGTCTTAACTTTCTCACAATGTTTGAATGATGTGTGTAAATATAAGGATATTAAAATTTGTCACACTTGTTTTAGTACATTCCAGTTTTTGATGTGTATTCAATTACTTATGCAGGCATACAGGTAATTTTGTATTTAATGTACAGCATTTTAAATTTTATTTCTAAAATTATTATTAATGTTAAAATGTACACACACATTCAGACATTTCATTGAATTCATTTTTATTCTAGGTTTTTCTTATTTGTTTAATTACTTTATATTAAATTTCTAGTCAACTGTAATTTCAACTGAGCTATTTAGGCATTAGAAACATCGCCATTTCATGATACTAATGTATGCAAACATGTGATCATGCTCCCTTGACCCTGAGGGTTTTTAGGGGATTGATTACCTTATTCAAAAGTGACTTTGTGCCCTGGCTGGTGTAGCTCAGTGGATTGAGTGCGGCCCTGTGAACAAAAGGATTGTGGTTCTATTCCCAGTCAGGGCACATGCCTGGGTTGCAGGCCAGTTCCCGGCAAGGGACACACGACAAGCAACCACACATTGATATTTCTCTCTCTCTCTCTCTCTCTCTCTCTCCTTCCCTCCCCCTCTAAAGATAAATAAATAAAACGTTAAAAAAAGTGACTTTGTGATGGAGGATACGGGAGGAGTCGTGGAGGGGAATGGAGATAACTGCACTTGAGTAACAGTAAAAAAAAAAGTTTAAAAAAATGACTTTCTAATTCAAGATTCTCTTTCTTTGTAAAATATAAGGAGGACTACAAAATGAGAGGCATTTTCCAGACAATGAAAGGAGATAACACTTGGTGGGTGCCTCCAGTAGATAGTCCTGCAAAGCATGAGATTCCTATTTTAGGAACAGCTTCTATCATTCTCCGTAGTTTTAGGATTTGTTCTCTCTTTACTTTTGAATACACAGATTTCTTCAAAACTCTGTCCCAGTAAGTTGCAAGGTCACCTTTAGCTGAATGGAAGAAACTGAACAGTGGACAAAAGCATAGTACAAGGAAAGGAGGAACTGTTTGTGTGCCTATGTGTTTGCAAATGACCCAACAGAAGGGTTTTTATAGAAAAATGGTTAAGAGATTGTTCACATTTGTTTGTAGTTTACTTATTAATGACCTTTTTATGGCAATTCACATGCTTATTTGGTAAACATTTTACTGTTATAGTGACAGAGTATGTAATTTTCAAAATGATTTGGAATTAGCATGTTATCAGTAATTAAAAATGAAATAAAATATAATGAATTTAAATAAATAAGCCATAAAATGTGACCAGTTCATGTCCTAATAATTTTAGATCCAATGGACAGAGGAATCTCTAGTTTCTTAGCTGCAAGGGGACGTTTCTCCTGTCATTGCCAAAAGTGAATTCCAGCAGCAGCCTCATTCTCTTAATAGGCCAATCATGGCTGATTCTGCCATTGTCCTCATTGCATACACCTGCTATGGAAATTTAATATACCAAACAACACACCTCATTTTTCCTGTTGCTTCCAATTTGATCTCATACATTTGCATTAAACTCAGAAGGCTGTCAAATTATATGCAACAATTTAGATTCAGCATAGTTTAATCACATATAAAGATGATTAAAACAAAATTTTAATCATCCATTTTCTTAGTTTGACCTAATTTCTTAAGTCAGTGCTTTATCTTGTATTTCATTTCTACTGAATAATCTATTAAAAGTTAGCATGTTTTATTTAAAAGGAGGGAACCTTCTTTAGAACTATGTTAATATCGTAGTAATAGGGATGCAGTTGTGAGAGTTGTGCAATCATTCTCACTCATTCTTTAGACAGCACTGTTTGTAACAGCCCCTCTGACTTCACAAGCCTCGACATTTTCTCCCCACAAACATTTCCTTTTCCCTCCTCCTCCAGGCTGCTAAGCTGAGTCAAGTGGAGGCATTTAACATCTGCCTAGAATAGAAGACTCTGAAGTTCTTTCATGAACCTAAAATTTTCTTGACAACAAAAAGTATAGGTATAATAAAGTCCATTTTCTAAACAAAAGAATTTGTTGTTTTCTCTTTTTTGTCCTGCTGTGATTGCATTTTGAAAATATTATCTTTTATGTGGTTATATCTTAGTTCAATTTAATCTGTGCAGTTGATCTTATCTCTATACTTTTCAAAACTAGAATTTTTCAAGACAGTTTGATTTTCATTAGAATCAGTAGTTTACCCATACCTTCAAACACCATATCAAATAATTGCTCTGTAAGGTGCAAAGGGCATAAAATGAGTAGTCCAGAGGTAATAATATGTGTGTGAAAATTCATATAAGATATTCAGCTGCACTTATATGTGGAATCTAAAGAAGAAAATAAAGGAACAAGCAAAATAGAAACAGACTCATCGATACAGAGAACAGACTGCTGGTTGCCAGAGGGGATTGGAGTTTGGGGGCTGGGTGAAAAATTCAAGAGATTAAGAAGTACAAATTGATGGTTACAAAATAGTCACAAGGATATAAATGACAACTTACTTAGTGCAGTCAATAATATTGTAATAACTATGTATAGGAGCCTCCAAAAAAATCAAAATTCATTTATAAAAATTTTGTATTTCTTTATACATGATTAAACTTCAGTCACCTTGAAAGTACTGTCCATTTGATACCATACTCCTATAGAGATGATTTTTTCCCACTGTTCAAAACAGTTTTTTTAAATTTTATTTTATTTTAATTGTTGTTCAAGTACAGTTTTCTGCCTTTTACCCCCACCCCAGCCCACACCCCCATCCCTTCCCACCTCCCTCCCAATTCCACCCCATACCTTGTTATTGGGTTTGCAGGGACAAGTATAAAGGACACATGGACAGTATCAAAACACTTTTTAAAAAGATTTTATTTGTTTATCTTTAGAGGGTAAGGGAAGGAGGGAGGGAGAAAGGGAGAGGGAGAGAAATATCAATGTATGGTTGCCTCTCGTGCATCCCCTGCTGGGAACTGGCCTGCAACCCAGGCATGTGCCCTGACTGGGAATTGAACGTCAATCCTTTGGTTCGAAGGCCCCCGCTCAATCCACTGAGTTACACCAGCCAGGGCTCAAAACACTTTTTAATGCTTTAATTTTGATGCCTTTTAGTGCTTCTACTGTTCTTTTCACCTCTCCCACATTAGCAAAACATTTCCCTTTGACACTTTTTTCAGCCAGGAAACAAAAAAAGTCACTGGGGATAGATCAGTTGAATAGGGAAGATGGGGCATGGAGGTCATGCCGTTTTTAGTTAAAAACTGCTGAACACTCTGTGATGTGTGGGCAGGTGCACTCGTAAATCACCCATCATGACATGGGCAAACACCTTTAAAGAATCTTAAAAAAAATTTCACTGAAGCCCAATTGTAGCTGATACACTGATACAGATGGGTTCCTAGAACACTCACCTAGCTGGAGAAGTCTGTAGTACAAGGGACTGGCCCTCCAGAGGTAATTCCTGGATTTTGGGGTCCCCCCTCAGATGGTGCCAGGTGGGTACTCGAAGTATCTGGGGGAACACTTGGTAAAGTATATATGATTGCCTAACCACTACACTTTAAACATAAGCTAACACAATATGATATTGAATGCCAACTGTAACTGAAAAATAAAATTTAATTAAAAAATGATATTCAATCACTTTAGAAAGAAATCTACTTTTGAAATGAGGTATTATACCTATTCTTACTGAATTGCCAATAGTTAGGAGAACAACCCCTCTCCCCATTTTGTGCACATTGGCTCTGGGTGAGGCTCTCCTTTAGCCCTTGGCCAAATCATTTACATCCTGCCATTGCCTTCACTACCTGCCAGCATTCACTAAACTAGAGATCACCCAGCAGGTTGAATGCTTAAGGTCTTTTCAAATTCTTTTCTCTGTAAATGCCAGAAGCATGCCCATGTTTCTCTAAACTCCCTGGTACATACGGACAATTTTAATGCCCTAATGTACCAATGAAATTCTCTCCCAGGTTTTCCTCACTGGCTTTTAGTACTCTTGTAGGGCAATCTAAGGCAGCAACCCCAACCTTTTTTGGCACCAGGGGCCAGTTTCATGGAAGACATGGCAGGGCAAGTGGGAAGGAAGTCTCAGGTGAGCTTCACCTGCTTACCCTCTGTGGATGTCTGTGGATGGGGTCCTGGGCAGGGACAGGAAGGGCAGAACTCAGGTGAGCTTTGCTGGCTAGCCTGCTGTGGAAGAGTGGGGAGGAGACAAGAGTTGGAGCTCAGGTGAGCTTGATTCCTGATCTAAGGGAAAAGAGTTCAGTGCCCCTGACTAAATAGTAAGGTATTACATGTATTAAAAAATAATTGTGGCCCTGGCTGGTATAGCTCTGTGGATTGAGCATGGGCCTGTGAACCAAGGTATCGCAGTTCGATTCCCAGTCAGGGCACATGCCTGGGTTGCAGGCCAGTTCCTGGCAAGGGATGCACGTGAGGCAACCATACATTGATATTTCTCTCCCTCTCTCCCTCTCTCTGTCCCTTCCCCTCTAAAGATAAATAAATAAAATGTTTAAAAAAATAAAATAATTGTGGCACACTGGTTGAAAATTGCTGCATTAGATCGTCAAATAATATATTTGACATATGTGCATATATTATATATACTATATATACAATATTGTATAATTGTATATATACAATATAACATACAAATATGCAACACAAAATTATAAATACACAATATAATATGTAATATATGACCATATATTATATAATATATTAACATATGTTAATATAATGTATTATATATTATCTGTATATTTCCAAAACAATAATTGTTCAGTGGAAATGAATAAAAATTGTACCTATTTTTTCATCAAATCAGCAAAACTAAATGTTTTTCATTTCAGTTTTGCTGATCTGACAGAAAAATTTTAGTAATTAGTTTATGTGTGCCATGAAATGAAAAAGGCTGAAGATCACTCTAAGGTTTTATCTATCTGGAGGCTCATCCAAATATCAGAGATGCTCAATAACCTATCTCTTATTTGGACTATAACAGCCAACCCTCCATTAGATCTATATATTCTGGCATAAATGATCCCCATTCTTATGCCTTTGAACCCCTACATTCATACTAATATAAAGCCTTCATTTGTAAATGAAAATCTATTGGTCTTTATCAGCTTACTTCTCCTTTCATTTTTCTAGAGAAATATGGAGTCCATGAAGCAGATAAAATACACTGTATTAGTTTGCTACTGATGTGTGAGAAATCACCACCAATTTAGTGGGTCAAAATACACACACACACACAAATGCATTATCTCACAGTTTCCATGGGTCAGAAATCCCGCACAGCATGGTTGGCTTCTGATCAGGTTAAAATCAAGGTGTCAGCTGGATATGTTCTCATCTGAAGACTCAAATAACACCCTAAACTCTCTCAGATTGTTGGAAGAGTTTATTTTTTTATGGCTGCATGACTGAGGTTCCTATTTTCTTGCTGGTTTTAGCGAAGCACAGTTCTCAGATCCTAGAGGCTACTATGAAGTCCTTGAGATATGTTTCTCTCTACTGGCCTTCTCATACAACCAGTCTCATGTTGACCCCTGACTAATACCTGATAAGTATGCAATAAAAATGTGTTGAATAAGTGAATACCACCATGACAAATTTGGACAGATTGTAAAGGGGTTTCTGCTTAACATTCTTGATAGGGTTGAACTTTCTAACATTAAACTAACTTGTGCTGTAACTAACAATGGAGGAAGAGCACTATCTGCTGGAGACTGCAGTAAAAATATACTGGCTGTTGTAGCATGTAGTCTTTCTGTGCTAATTCATAAAACTACCTACTTAATTACTAAAAACAAGAGTATATAAAATTTGACCCTGGCTCGTGTAGCTCAGTGGATTGAGCGAGAGCTGTGAACCAAAGGATTGTGGTTCGATTCCCAGTCAGGGCACATGCCTGGGTTGTAGGACAGTACCCAGCAGGGGATGCACGAGAGGCAACCATACATTGATATTTCTCTCCCTCTCCCTTTCTCCCTCTCTCCTTCCCTTCCCCTCTAAAGATAAATAAATAAAATCTTTTAAAAAAGTATATAAAATTTGAAGGTCCAGTTTGAACTCATTACAACAACAATGTCTGGAAAGTTCTCTTATATCTAGGACATCCTGCATAAAGCAAAAGGTACCATATATTGTAACCATAACAGGCCATCTTGATATAAGAGAGATGATACACTTTAGATGCAAAGTTTTGAGTGAGTAGCAATTATTATAATCACTTGATTCACATTATTTCATGTCTAAGATACTGTTATTTTTTTCCCTATTTTGCTGTAGAGAAAATTGAGTCAAAGACAGGGTAGAAGACTTGCCCAAGGTCATATGGCTAGTAATTTGCAGAGTTGGTATTTGAAGCCAGGAACTGAAACTCCAGAGCCAGCCCACTCTTACTACACTGTGCACTGAAACAGTAAGAAGTAAAGTTTTTCTTTTTCCCTAGAGTAGGTCCCATTAGTATAATAGTATGTTTAATAGGAAGATGCAATTAAATCAGAATTTCCCAAGATGTATTCTATAACATACTAATAACTCTAGACAGTCTGTGAAGTGAAAATATTCTAAATTAATATTATTTTAAGGAAACCATATAATTATGATGCCGTTCTTAGGCAGTTCTGATTCATATCAGCCATAGAAGAGCTCTTCTGCCTTGGAGGCACCCTAAAGTACTGAAACAGAACAGCCCCACATTACTTTTACAGTGGAACCCCTCCACCCTCCTTTCAGTGTGTGTTATACTACTTACTGATTTCCCAAGAGACAAAACATGTGCTTGGAAGTCCTTTTTAAGATAAATCCTTAGGATACTCAAAACTTGACAGAATTGGCATGGAAATGTTAAAAAAGAGAATAAGGACCAGGGTGTTGCACCTACATCTATTAATGACTGTCAGGATTAGCAGACTGAAAATGTTTTAGTCCCCACTTCACTTGTAGTATATTAATGTACAGAGAAACAAATCAACATGTGGTATACTCACATGTGTGAAGTAAGTCAACAACTTAGGAACACAGATCTCTCTGTGGGTGCCCATATAGGCTGTGAGAGGGAGAAGCAGGGCAGCTGAGAGGGGAAAAAGGAGCTTAGTCATATGCATATTTAAAAGTCAAGAGGATGTAGTGCTTAATTTGGGGGGGGAATTCATTACTCCTCTAATCCTTGACTTTGTTATCTTTAATTTTACTGATTAAAAGGTATTATGTGGTGGGTTTGTCAGTGTTGTGCTATTACTGAGCAGCAGGTAGACAGTAGCTACAGTTCTTTCTGCAGCAGGGAAAATAAAATGTAGTCAGCTTTTAAAACTGGAGGGTTAAAAATGAATACCATAAATAGACATAGATCTAAATAACTGCCTTGCTAGCATACAACCATTGCACATCTCCAGTATTTAGATAAATTTAGATAAATTCTTCTTAAAATTTGGAGAAGAGTCAGATTAGAAAAGATAATTTTTTTCTGATTGATCATTTAATACAAAAAGCCTTGATTTATGCATTTTGCAACAGAACATAATGTAAAAGCTGAAAAATAATCTATAAAATACTATGCTGGCAATTTCCATGATATAGCTGCTCAAGTGCATAACCAGGATAATGTTAGTAAGGTCCAGAGGCACATAATTCTACAGGGATACCTCTCACCAACAGCAAAATGAAAGGAATAACAATGTCAGTTACATCCAGTAGGCTACGTTAATGTTTTTCAAACAGTTCTTTCACACTCAGAAAGAGTGCTCATTAATAATGGATAATACTGAGTGAAGAGGAAGGAATGTTACCTACATACGTGATGGAATTCATTGTTCGTTGATCATCTCGTCACAACGATGAACTGCATTTCTGCAGGATGATTTTCTTTTGTCTTTAAAATGATGCCAAAATGGTTTCAAAACTTTTAAGCTAAATGAGCCCCTCCTTTTTTCTGAACAGTTCATATGTGGCATTACCACACTGACTGTCCTCAGATTCCCCTCTTCATCCCTACCTGTCCCTATTTCAAGTCACCTCCTTATTTTAAATAATAATTTTTGAGTAGCATTGCTAAAGTGTGCAAGAAAGTTCTCAAGCTCTCAAAACTGCCTTGAAATCCTGATAGTAAAATCAAGATTGAGGTTTTTAAAAAAAAAATTCTTCTTTTTCCTTCCTCTGCTTGACTGTTCAAGTAGCTATCAGTAGGGCTTGTGGATTCGATGACATATTTGGATGCTTGGAGACAGTATAACCAAATACCAGAACCAAAAAATCACTGAAATTCAGAAAGGTTACCAATCCCATGGAGATTAATTTTCTAATAGACCACTTTCTTCAGGGAAGCTCCTAATTATCTCTATTTGGCTAAGAAGCCATTTGGAGTCAATTTTGTATAATGACCTCCATTTTTAATGTTTTTAAGCAAATGGTTTTTTTGAAATAGCTTAGAATATCACACTAACTGCTTATATGCTTTTAACATTAAAAGCTACCTTTTAATAGTATACCCATAAAACCATGTACAGAAATACTCAGTGAATACAATTTAGAGACATAGAAAAATTATATTTATACTAAAGATAACACATTTCATGTAAAAAAAATGAATGCCAGATGAAAAGGACAATTTATGTTAAGACATATAGCAATAAAAGAGAAAAATTCTCTCTTTGGATATAGGTCCACTTGCCAGTTAGTTGACAAATTCAAGTTTTCCCATCTCTACAATTTATTACAGGGTGATTTCCTGTCAGTTGGCAATTATTTATTTCAGTAAAGTTATGTCTTATCAAGGGATGAAAGAAAATGCCTAAATGTTTAGTTATTTCAGATCCAAATTTGCAAAGAACTCATAAGTGATAGGCATAATAATTGCCCAACTTCCCTCCACTGCCAAAGTTGATTACATATCAAAGGAAATTAAGTTTGCAGATGGAATAAAACTTTCTAATCAGCTGCCCTTTAAGGAGATTATCCTGAATTATCTGAGTGTGTCCAGTGTAATAACAGGAGCTTTAAAAATGGAATAGGTGGCAGATGAGAAAGTTAGAGTAATGTCCTAAAGTTAGAGTAGAAGGACTCTACTCTCCACCACTGGCTTTTAACAATGAGGAAAGGGGACACTGCAACTGGAAATGCAGTGGCCTCTAGAGACTGGAAAAGGCAAGGAAACAAATTCTTCTCTGGAGCCTCCAGAAAGGGCCTGGATTCTGCTGTTAGCTTGGTGAGAGCTGTGTTGTACTTCCCATGCAATTTTGTTTTAATTCGTTACAGCAGTTATACAAAACTGGTACATCATGTATCTGGATTTTGGGGTATAGCCCTTTAAAATGAAACAAATTATAAAACATTAAAAAAGCTCCAACAGATTTCCATTAAAAATTTCTGACCTCAGTAAATGTGAAATGAGGAAAGAAAAAAGAGATAAGGAGAATAGGAAAGTATTTATCTGACCTCAGGCTCTCTGGTTCTGGTGATGTTTAAAACTGATTGATAGATATTTCCATGTGTTCTTTGGTATCTTCCCTGATGAGTACTTCTGAAGTGTACTCCTTGTATCTACCAGGGAGCACCCAGTGAAAAGAACCATTAGGAGCTATAGGGATATATGGATTACTACAAGTACTGGGTTGGCCCAAAAGTTTGGTTTTTCCAGTAAGATGGGTCTAGTAGCATTTAGTTGTCTTTAACTTCATTCGAAACAATTTTGTTACATTGTATTGTGACAGCTGTCATATTAGCTTGCATTTAAAAAAACCTCAAAATTGGTGTATTTTTGTATAGCCATTTCAATATTGAAGATGGAAGAAAATACATAACATTTTGGGCATATTATGGCTTACTTTTTCAAGAAAGGTAAAAACAACTGAAATGCAAAAAAAGAAAAAAAGATTTGTGCAGTATATGGAGGTGTTGTCACTGATTGAACCTGTCAAAAGTGATTTGCTAAGTTTTGTGCTGGAGATTTCTCACTGTACAATGCTGCATGGGCAAGTAGATCAGTAGAAGTTGATAGCAATCAAATCAAGACATTAACTGACAACAATCAACATTACACTACATGGAGAGAACCGGCATACTCAAAGTATTCAAATCAAAGGAATTATAGGTGAAAATGAAAAAAATATGTATTTTAAGGAAAAAACTTAAAGGAGTTTTTGGTCAACACTGTAATTGTATGTTTGTGAGGTCTGGCTGAACAACTTCTGAGCTAACAGAGCAGATAATCAGGAAGAAAGGATCACAAGCAGATGGAAATCTTATGAACAAGGCTGATATCTGTTCTCCACTAATTGTCCATTCTTTCTTTTTCTTGGGAAAGGTTGATGTCTTCTTTTACAGGGAAAAATACTGATTAAGTCAGGTCTTGTCAAAATAATCTGTTAAGTTAAAGTCAAGTGATTTTAAATTTTTATTACATCTGCAATATTCTTGCAAAGCAGCACCTAAATTCTTCTTAGACTGAATAATCAAGAGGTGTGCTTGTGTGTATGTGCAATACAAACAACTGTTGCCCATTTTCCTTCAAATTGTTGCAAGGAAAAAAATATATATTTACACATATATACTTTTAGATTTTATTTATTCATTTTTAGAGAGAAGGGAAGGGAGGGAGAAAGAGAGGGAGAGAAACATCAATGTGTGGTTGCCTCTTGTGCACCCCCTACTGGGGATCTGGCCCACAACTCGGGCATGTACCCTGACTAGGAACCGAACCAGTGACCCTGTGATTCGCAAGGCAGTGTTCCATCCACTGAGCCACAGCAGCCAGGTTGAGAATATATTTTTTTAAATAGGGTTAATTCACCTGATTTTTTTTTTTTTTTTGGTATAAAATTATGTAGTGACCACAGCTAGAGACTGGGTCCTCTGCACAGAAACTCAGGTGTGAGTTTTTACAAGATGGTCAGTGAATTCCTAATAGGAAGATGATGAACAGGGTCTGTTTCTAGAGTTCAGGCTTGACAGAGCTGTACATCTTAGAGATGGCATCAGAGATGGCCTTG
The DNA here is from genome assembly GCA_004027475.1 of Anoura caudifer. Taxonomy (NCBI): domain Eukaryota; kingdom Metazoa; phylum Chordata; class Mammalia; order Chiroptera; family Phyllostomidae; genus Anoura; species Anoura caudifer. Next base: position 10,649 of record PVKU01002609.1, on the reverse strand, counting down.
GTGAAGTTGCTCAGAGTGGTGGTGCAGCCCCTGTTGAGGTGCAGCAGTGGTGGATACCAGCCATCAGCAGCAGCTTCTTGAGCACTGGGGCTGAGTCTATGCCAGTACCCCTGGAGGCAGGGATGAGGTGCATAAACAGAGCCACTGTGGCTGGTCACTTTTCAAGGGACAGTGTGGGGCTTGCCAAACTTGCTTCCTAATAGCCTCACTGCACAGGGATGATAGAGAGCTTGGCAAAGATGATGACTCAATGGATGGCAGTGGCTAGTTAGTTCCTTGGAGTGCTTAACACCCAAACCAACATGTTCCTTGTAATCTCCAGGGGTAACAAATGCCTTCAAATGCATTCTCTGACCAGCATTGTTCTATTTTGTATGAGCATAATCATCAAAACATGGTCTGTGAGGCAAGCCCCCGGGAAAAAGTCAGTGATCTCAGATCCGTTGATGGGATGAGGGAAGATATATATTTCCTCCAGGGACTTGATCTTTATGTCCTTTACCAGCCAGGCTTTCCCGTTTGCCTTTACCAGGCAAATCCACTCCCAGTCCTTGACCTTGCTTCTAGCTGGACCTCACCCTGGCAGTGACCTTTGCCAGATGTTATTGCCAAAACCTTCACTGAAGCTACTGTGGCCTCACATGCAAGGTACCAGGGGACATCAGGCCCTCACATACCACTGGTGTCATCAGCTCTTTGCTGTTCCTTTGGAGAAGTATGAGAATATCTTTTGAATGGTGTTTTCTCCCCAAAGGGACACATATTAGAAGGGAATTCTTGGGAATGTAGTTTAGCCTACAGAAATTGATGCACCACAAAGTCATTATCAACCCTCAGTTTTGAATATGCCTCTGCTATCCTGCAACTTTCAATCTCCCTTAGAGTTCTATACCCAAAAAGGTACAGCTTCTTACTGCCAAGTATATTTTGCTTCCTCCATAGTACCAGAGATACAAAGGATAATTTAAATCTCAAAGATAAAGGGTTGTCAGAGATGGTGAGGATAGTTGGCCCTTGGACAATGCAGGGGTTAGGGGTATTGACTCCCTTGTGCAGTTGAAAATCTTTGTGTAACTTTTGAATCACTGAAAACTTGAATAATAATAGCCTACTATTGACTGGAAGCCTTACCTATCACAGTTGATTAACATGCATTATGTATGTATTATGTATTGTATTTTTATAATAAAGTATACTAGTGAAAAGAAAATGTTAAGAAAATCGTAAGTGAAAATATGTTTGCCATATTTATTGAAAAAAATCTGCATATAAGTAAACCCACACAGTTAAATCTGTGTGGTTCAAGGGTCAACTCTGTACTATGCATAAGGTCTTGATAATAAACAAAACAGAAAATGTTTAACATTTCATTTACAATGGGATCCTGTATCTTCTCTAAATTTATCTCCTTGCTACTCATCTTTCCCACTGACCTTCTTGCTGCCAAATGGAAAGCCCCTGTCTGCCTCCTACCCAGTGGGGATCACTTTGCCCATTCTTATCCCTTGGCCTGGAATGCTATCTGCAGGATTTCACAGGACTTTCTTCATTGCTTAAGTAAGATCTAGTCTATAATCATATATGTTGTTCAGTTTTTGTCTTCATACTACTTTATTTTTCTTCCTAGAACTAATTACCACCTTAAAATTTATTATGTTTGTTTCTGTTATTATTTCATGGTTTCCTGATAAAATTATAACCCCTTGAAAGGAGGGGGTGTCTCTCTTTTGTTCAACATGTATGTCTAACAACTGTCGGAAAAACGCTATTCATTCAGAGGTTTAGCTTGAATGAATATAATTGAAAGTTCTCAAACATTAATGAGAAAATTCCTAGGACTTTACATATCTTAGTATGAACAGATAACTTCAAAATTTTCAATGAATAAATATTTTACTAATGCTCACAAGATAGCCAAGCCAGTTTTTTCTTAATATTAAAAAGATAAGGTTCATAGTTAACTATATTTTGAAAATCTTTTGGAAAGATTACTTACTTATTAGTGGGAATTTTTGATATGCGATATAGGAACTATGAAATGGACAATTTCAGAGACCTGAGCTGGATCATAGTTCTACCACTTCTCAGCTATTTGATTTTGAACAAAGTAAGAATCAAATTTTTCATCTTCCAGATGAGGATAATATTAGGCACACAGATTTTAATGAGGATTGATTGCATGAGGCCCACACATAATAAATTGTCAGTGAATGCTGTCTACCTGATCATCTCTCATCGATATAATATAGATAGATTTCACTCATTTATTACATCATAGAAGTTACATATAATCTCATTAAGCAGTCAGTTTTTAGCACTGGCTGTCTATAAAATGTGGATAGTATTTTCCACTCATTAATTTTTTTAATTTTAAAAGATATGTATAATTTTATGTTTTATTAAAATATATTTATATCATATAGCCACAAAAACACCAAATTAAAATAATTTTCAAAAGAAAATATAAAGAAATATCACTGTCAAATGAAAATAATATGAAGCTAACTATATTCTTGAAATAAAAAACATAGACAGATGTTCACCTGGATGCCATGTCCCATCTTGCTGTGCTACTTCAAGGTTACTCTTTTTGTTATGGTTCAAGTAGTATCATCAATTTTCATTCTTAAAGGTATCTTGGTTTGGCTTATAAACTATATTTTTGACCTAACTGAAATAAACAATATGAATAATGGAAAGAAAAACTTAACTATAGGTGTTTCAGAGGTCAAGAAGATAAAAAATGATATTGTGAATAACTGCATACCAGTGTATTACAGCACTTACATGGAATACATTAATTCAGGAGCAATGTATTAAAATTTACAACTGTGTGTATATATATACACATACACACATATCCCAAGTAGTCCTGAAAATATTAGAGAATTTGAATGTAGTTAATATCTTCCTGCCAAGAAACATCCAAAGAATAAATAATTCAATTTTAATTTTAACATGCCCCTTGCAGAGATTGTTTAAAAAAGGATAAAAAGAAAAAAAAAAAAAAACAGTGTGGCAATTGCAGGTTGGGGGAGTTGGCTGGTAGAGGTGGAATAGAGTACAGGGAGGGTAAATGGTGATGGAAAAATTAATTAATTTAAAAAAGAAATAATTTCTCTAACTTCATGAGGCAAACATAGCTTTAATGACATTAGAAAAACATAATATGAACAGAAGAGAGAAACCAAAAAACAATTCTCAGGAACACAGGTATGAAAATCATAAACAAAATATTGGTAAAGCAAATATATACATACATACATACATATCTTCATATAAAATAAAAAACATGATTTAATGGATGTATATAAAACATAATATCCCCCCCAAAAAAGCTACATTCTGTTGTAGACCAATGTGCTTATCTCCAATTGCAGTCTTTTCCTTAATATAAGTGCACACATTAAACTTTTTACTACAGCAATACCATTAAATAAAGCCATGGATTCAACCAAATCCTCCAAAATCTTCTAAACTGCACTTATTACCTATGTAATAATCTTTCTAATATTTTATTTTCCCTAAATTTAGCAATTCACCAAACAAGAAATGTTGAAGACAGCATAAACTACCTCCGTTCCTTGCTCAGAGGCTTCCAGTGGGTTACTGCATCTGGCCTGTTCTATTTCAACATGTTTCTGAGAGCAGCCCTTGTTTTTCCATCTCCATTGGTAATAATTTATGCCCTTGTTGTTACTGTTCAGACTACTGCAGAGCCTTGAATGTCACCCTCATACCTTTCTTCTAATCTTGAGATTCCTGAAGATCAAGGTCTTTAAGACATGTTATCTGATCCTCATTACTCTCTACTTAAACCACTTTGATTGGTTTGTATCCCTCTTCAGTATAAAACTTAATCTCAACATAACACACTGGATTTCTGGCCCCTGCCCCCTAGATATCGCTATATTTCTGTACATTATACTTCATCAATACTAAATTACTTCCAGCACCTGAAAACCAACATATTAACTTATGTTTCTTTGCTTTTACAAATATTCCGGGCATATGCACTCAATGAAGATTTGTTGAATAAGTGAATACATGAACATAAAAAGTAGAATATGAAAGCATATGTACACACATACACTCAAAATTTTGAAAGTATGAAAGCATATGTACACACATACACTCAAAATTTTGAAAGTGATTCTTTGTTTTGATGAAATATGAAATAATTTTTCCTTTTAATATCCTTTTAGTTTACAGTTTGAGAACTAATGTATACAGTATACAATTTTTAAGGTGGACAAATAATATGGCAGTTCACTGTTGAATAAGATGAAATATGTGTTGGGCTTCTTGTGTTCCTTTTTGAGAAGCCTAGAAACTTTAATATTAATTTTGAACACTTGAAATAAAAAGAAACTGAGTAATCAGTAAAAACTACACCACTTTTTGGCATGTGGTGTGCATTTGCTGAAGCAGAAGCCTGCCATATGCCATACGTGCCATGCCACCCAACTTTGCCATCATGTCAGTGAATGCAGTTCTGTTCTGCAGCCAAGCCACATGGGCATGACATGCCTTCCACTTCAGCATTTATACAAACATTTTTCCACTTAATTCTGTCACACATGGTATCCATAATCTGTTGGGAGGAGTTATGCCCATTTTGTCACCTTTAACATCTGAGAGCTCTTATGATGGTGCTAAATTGATTGTTCTTTTGATTTGACTCAGATGTGAGTCGTGCTAGGTGAAATTTCTAAAAGGGTTTTCAGTAGTCAGTTCATCATAAAAACTGAAACAAAAATGGGTAGTGGCACATACAAGAAATCACTTGGAGTGTTGTTAATTGTATAGGCAATTATTTTTTACTCACACACTCATTCATTGACCAAATTTTATCGAGCCTACATGATGTGCCAAACACTGCTATATGCTGAGAAACAAAACAACACACAAAAGAAAAAAGAGAGAAAGAGAATAAAAGACCTAAACCAGGATACTCCTCCTAAAGAAAGCTGGGGGATTTAAAAAAATATTAGAAACCTTAGCATAATGCTCTCCAGTTCCATCCATGCTGTCGCTAAGGGTAGGAGCTCCTTCTTTCTTTCTGCTGCGTAGAATTCCATTGTGTAAATGTACCATAGTTTTTTGATCCATTAATTTATTAGGGTGACATTGGTTAATAAAATTATATAGATTTAAAGTAAAAAAAAATTAGAAATCTTTTTTTATTTCAATTCAACTTCTCTTATTTAAAAATGATTTTATTTCAAACTCTAATTTTCTTTTTTATCATAAAATTTTGCAATTGTAATTGATATAATTTTTTTATTGTTGTTCAAGTACAGTTGTCTCAAACTCTCATTTTTTGTCATTTTGCAAAAGAGAAAAATTACAACTTATGAACAGAGTTGTCTTTTTCAAGGAAGAATGCCATCTATAGTAATTTTGAAGTATAAAGAAGAATCAGGAAATTCTGTGTATATAACAAAGTAAAGAAAAACTGTGCACCCTCTTTTTATGTGAATATTTTCAGTAAAAGTCATTTTTAAACTTCAGCAGAAAAGACAGCATGAAAAAACATTTCTTTACAGGTCTTTTGTTATTTAATTTGGAAAAAAAGAGAAAAAATTAAAAAGCTTTTTTTCTTATACATGTATTTAGGTGGTCATGTTTTTAAAAAGTGATGCCCTTAAAACAAATGACAAATAAATACTTAAAACATTCTTCATTTTGAAAAAAAATTGTTATATTAGTAAGTGAATAACTACATGCTGAAATAATAAAATAGGTGATTTTAAAAGCTAATTTTTAAACCAAAGATGAGAATTTGTGTGGAATATCAAAAGTAACCAATGTTTATGAAAGGAAAGGAAAGGAATAATTTTCATAGACTTTGGCATTTGCATGCCAGTTATAATTGAATTTTTGAATATAAGAACTTTGGTTACTGTATTCCTATAAGCCTTCACTCAATTTCAACTCTGTGGTGTTTATTAACTTTGTCAGCATGTTTCATCATAATGAACATTGAATGGGTAAAACTGAAGGTGTATTTTTGGTTTGAATGTTTATTTTTCCTATCACATAAATATTAATAAACCTTATTGTTTAATTTTATATCTTCCAGAGGTATAATGTATATAAAGACATCTGACAATCTATTGCCTACTAATAGGTTCTTAACTGTAATGTAGCTAACACCATATAAATAATTTTAAATGTACTTTCCTGCATTAATTTTAAAATGAGAAATCTATTGAATTCAATAAGAGATAAGGAGAGAAATGGAATATTAATATTTTAAGAACATCATTATTTCATACAAAAACAAATTGCTCTAATATCAGGTTGATATAAATAAAACCAAAGTGTTCTCTAGAATCTCACAATTTTAGAAACTTATTGTTTGGGTAGATATTTATATTAAGAGGTAACTTTATTACACAACTGTATAATTTCTACCTGTCTCTAGTACCTCAAGTTAATTTTATGCATGATACTAATTGAATAAATAATAATATAGGTGCCATAGACCGAAAATACTTGAGTCCATTTAGTAAAGATGGAAACATTAAAATGAATGTTATTGGATGATCAAGCAACTTGTAACAACCATGGCTGTGGGACTGGCTAAATCAGAGCTCTGTCACAGACCTTCTCGAATGGCATAACTCAGTGAGTCCCTGTTGCTGTTATAGTGAGAACAACATTCATGGACTTATTCTTTTTTATTACTGTCTTCTTTCATAAATGTTATTTGTCAACAAATATTTTGGTGTTGACTAAATAAATTAATGTATTAAGAACACTGACTTGAGAATTGTGAGACTTGTATCCTTGATATTAAATATATGTTAGGATTTTGGAAAAATCAGCTTCTTGAAGTGTTAATTTTCTATTCTGCAACATGTGGAAACATTAGATTGTATCTAAGGTGGTTTATATTTCTAACACTTTAACTATATCGATGATCAGAAAGTGCTTTGTGGTAGTATTATAGTACTATTAATATTCATAATAATATCAGGTTCATACAGGTAGACACAGCAGCAGCCTAAGCATTTAGAGTCTCGCCCTCAATATTCACTGTGCTAACCGTACTTTCTTTCCTTCTTTTTGTCTGGCTTTCCCTTTCTCCTTTCTTCCTTCTTCTTTCCCTCTTTCCCTCCATCACTTCCTTTCTGCCTTCCTTCCTTCTTTTCTTTCTTCCAATTTCTATGGGGAAGAACAACATGTCAGAATTTTATTTTTATTTATTTATTTTTGTTTATCTCTGTGCTTATGTGTATGTGAGAAGGGACTGACCACAGAAATTTACATCAGCCTTCCCAGTGATGATGTTGAAAAATTGTAACCCCACATGAAATTAACTCTGTAAGTATTACTGTCCATGAAACATTTCTTCAATTCCACATATTCTCAATACTATGAGTGTCTAATTCTCATCCACAGCACACTTAGACACACAGGAAAAACTTTTTTCTATTCTTGCCTAAATTTAAATCAGATACTTTCTGCTGAATGGATATAGATAGATGCATCTGACATTATACAGAAAAGAAAAAAAATCTAGTGTTACTAGGGAATTTAAATGATTGCCACTATAATCATTTTTTCCTGCTGTACCAGAAGTAAAATTATTGAAGAGTTGAAGAGGTACCTATTTTTGGTAACTGATCGATAATTGTAAATTTCTGAGAGGGATAAGAAAAAAATGACATCTCTTAGGACTTAATTGAATTACTGTGTTAGATATTTACATAGCCCCATTTTTAATATTTTAGCCAACATTTTGAATTTTTTTCTAAAAGCTAGCAATTAATTCTTGCAAGTATATTTCAGCTTTTAAAACATAATATAAAGAAATGTTATCATAATATATCTTTATAACTGCTCTCTTCCTTTCCCCTCCAGTGACCCCAGGCCCACCTTGTCTTTTTGGGGGAGGGGGTTAAATACACAATATGAAGAATTATCATTTTTCTGTGACCACACCCACCTGAATAATAGTGAAAATCATCAGAAAGCCAAGAGTTTATTGGTGAGAAGTATCAGTGGGGTCTGGATTTGGAGAGTAGTGAAGGACATGTAGAAATTATTAGCAGACTCCATTCACATGGTTAAATTAAACTTAAATTAGTGTCCACCTATGTAAGGAGTGTCAAACCTGTTTTCACTGGGGGCCACATCAGCCTCACAGTTGCCTTCAAAGGGCCAAAATAATTTTAGGACTGTATAAGTGCAACTACTCCTTAACTGTTAAGGAGTTGAAATTACCTTCAGCCCTTTGAAAGCAGCCGTGAGGCTGATGTGGCCCCCAGTGAAAATGAGTTTCTATGCTGTCCTTCTGTCTATTTGCTTTCCATGAATTTATTTTACCTGCTTCTTAAAAATTTTACATGAAATTTGACCATAAGCAAGAATGCTTTTTAGCAGAGGACTATTAGTCAGAAATGAATACTACTGTGGTCTTCATCTTACACTCTTTTGTTAACTGATATCAACAAACAAATGGGCAGACATTTTAAAATGCCCTTTAATTCCTACATTTTGAATAGTGTTTTAAAGTTCTTTTAGACTTTAGGTTCTCATTGCTTGTGAAGGAATGCTAAATTAGTAGTGGTTTATTTATTCTTTAAGTGAGCCTGCAATATAAAGCATGAAAGAGAGATAGATGTAAGTACTACAAGAAAGTTGCAAATTCATCATCTCCCATCCTCAAATTATCTTAGATATTGCCTTGCAGATTTATATTCTCCACTGCTAAAAGTTTAGCTTTGATAAAAATCCTCAAGGATTATTTACTATTTCAAAATCACTTGTTAGTGGATCTCTAGTTTTGTTTAAATAAGTACATGGCATTTCTACAGATATGCCAGGTGGGGCAAAGTAGGTTCCCAGTTGTTTGTATGGAAAATGAAATAATTAATAATAATAGTATGAGAATAAACTCTATGTTTCACATACTCACAATTTTAAACCTACTTTTGCCATACCCTGTATGTGTGTGTCAACATATCTAATATATTTTATTTAATACATTTCATTTAATATAATTGAAAGTTTTATTATACATTTTGATCATACATGATTTGGCAAAAACACATTATAGTTGTGGATACCCAAAACACAGAGTTTATTCTTGCATTATTATTTATTAATATTGTATTATTTTCCATATGAATAACTGTAAACCTACTTTTGCCGCACTCTATATATATGCATTCAGAGTGTTCATTCTTTACTTTACTTGTTCTGTAATGTAAATTTGAAATATATAAATGTAAATATAGACAACATTTCTGCCTTCGATGTTATGTAAATAAAAATCATAGATTTTGCCCTGGTTGGTGTAGCTCTGCTGATTGAGCATGGACCTGCAAACCAAAGGTCACTGGTTCCATTCCCACTCTGGGAATCTTCCCAATAGCACATGCCTGGGTTGCAGGCCAGGTCCCCGGTAGGGGACATGCAAGAGGTAACAACACATTGATGTTTCTCTCCCTTTCTTTCTATCTCCCTTGACTTCTCTCTAAAAATACATTAAGAAATATTTTTTAAAAAATCATAGATTTTAATTTAGTTTATCACATAATGTGGCTTGATCCATCATAGCTACTTCAAGATGCCTTTTAGTACATTAGAATTAGAGTTGCCTTTTTATTAAGGATTTGGTGGCTGCACCTTCAAAAATCATGTATGCTCAGAGGAAAAAAATAAAGTTACATAAAAGGTTGCTTTTATTGGTATTTAATTAAATTAAGCTGTTAGCTTAAGAATTGTGAGATAAACATCTGATAGATTTATTGTTTTATTCCACACAAATAATTAACTAATGTTTTATCCATTGTAAACACTATAACTGTTATTATAGCCCTTTAATTTGTGGTTTAAAAATCAAAGTAAGATTTCCCTTTGTACAAAATAATGTAAGAAATTCAGTGGGCCAGTCTCATACATTGTGCTGTTTCTTATGAAACAGCTCTTCCAAAATGACATGAGTGAAACAGGCGGAGTGTGTTCTCTTGAAAATTCTTTCTAACATGAAAGCAATGAGAATCCTTCCAAAAATTTTGAGAATCAACCTTTTAGAAATCATCAAATTAACCAAAGACTTTCACTAACCAATGAAGTGTTAATTTAAGGAAAAAAGCTAAATCTCATTAAGCTAAACAAGCCTCATGGATTTTAACATGACCTAATCCAATCTTCCTTTTGCCAGCTTTCATTAACCTTAAAAATCAACAACCTCAAGCACAGTAAGAAGCAGCAATTTGGCTGAAATGTGAAAAGGAAAAATGGGATTGGAGCACATTTAAAGCCCCATTCCCAGGATATAATCCTAGCAGTGGAATTGCTGGGTCAAAAGGTAGATCCATTTTTAGTTTTCTTAGAAAATTCCATACTGCTTTCCATAGTGGTTGTACCAGTCTGCAGTCCCACCAACAGTGCACTAGTGTCCCCTTTTCTCCACAACCTCTCCAACACTTGTTGTTTGTTGCTTTATTTATGATGGCCATTCTGACTGGTGTGAGGTGGTATCTCATTGTGGTTTTAATATGATCTCACCTTTAACAGGAACCTAATAAAAAAAACAAACAAACAAGCACAATATAACCAAAGACACTGAAACGAGAAGGGGTTGATAGTCACCAGAGGGGAGAGGGGAGGGAATTTCAGGGGGAAAGGGG
>PVKU01002608.1:198391-217484 GCA_004027475.1 Anoura caudifer | reverse complement strand
TAGAAGCAGCAAGGGACAAGGGGACAGTCACCTACAAAGGAGTTCCAATCAGACTGTCAGCGGATTTCTCAAAAGAGACCTTACAGGCAAGAAGAGGCTGGAAAGAGGTATTCCAAGTCATGAAAATCAAAGGCCTACATCCAAGATTGCTCTATCCAGCAAAGCTGTCATTTAGAATGGAAGGGAAGATAAAGTGCTTGTCAGATAAGGTCAAGTTAAAGGAGTTCATCATCACCAAGCCCTTATTATAGGAAATGTTAAAGGGACTTATCTAAGAAAAAGAAGATAAAAAATACGAACAGTAAAAAGACAACAAACTCACAGGTATTAACAACCAGACCTAAAACAAAAGCCAACTAAGCAAACCACTACAACAGGAGCAGAAACACAGAAATGGAGATCACATGGAGGGTTTGCAACAGGGCAGTGGGAAGAGGAGAGAGGGGGACAAGGTACACAGAACAAGTAGCACAGACAGTGGGTAGAAAATAAACAGGGGGAGGGCAAGAATAGTGTGGGAAATGTAGAAGCTAAAGAACTTATGACATGGGCATGAACTAAAGGGGGGAATGTGGGTGGGAGGGGGTGTGCAGGGTGGAGGGTAATGAAGGGGGGAAAATGGGACTACTGTAATAGCATAATCAATAAAATATAATTAAAAAAAATAAAAGAACAAAAAACCTCTAGGAAATCAGATGGAAGTGAACACAAAGGGGTACTTGAGTGTAAGTACTGTTTAATTTTTTTATTAGTCCACATATTATAACCTTTTATAACCAAAAGGCTAGTCTTTTATAACTAAATGCATTAATACAGCTATGAAGAACAAAAATGTTAAAAAGGACTCAACTGCTCTTAATGTGCTGGAGTATAAGATGGCCAGACATCTGTGGAAAGAGTCCCAAATAAAAAATGTTTATGATAACACTATGGCGTAGTTTAAATAAACTGAGATCTGCCTTGGTAGCTCAGTTCATTAGAGCATTGTGCTGATAAAACAAGGTGGTGGGTTTGATCCTGGTCAGGGCACATACAAGAATCAACTGATGAATATGTAAATAAGTGTAACAACAAACAGGTGTTTTTCTCTCTCTCTCCATTCCTCTATAAAATCAATAGATAAAAATTTTTTAAAAAGTAAATCAAAATCCACTTTCCACTTTAGTACTTTGTCCTCCCCTACTCCCCTATAAATTAAGAAGGAAGAGAGAGAATAGTGTTACCTAAACACAAAAATCTCTGGTCAGCACTCTCCTCCATTACAAACTTCTTTCTGTGCAGAGAATCTGTATGATTCTCTATACAGAAAGAGAATAATTTATTATGGTTATACAACAAGGCTAGGAGACCTACACTTGGTCTGGGCTTAAAGTCTCTCGGTCCTAATCATCTATTACAGAACCCAGAGACAAACTATTTTGCCTCACTCAGACCATGTACTTGAAATGAAATAGACTCTTCTGAAAAATGTATAATGTAATGAGAAATTTTAAAAAGCCAGAAAAGGTAAACAAAGTGAAACACTATGCCCCCCACCAAAAAAATCCCCAGAACTATCTGCTCTGTACTCAGATTATAAAAAGGGATAGTTACACATCAACAGTTTTTTCAGGGGGTTCTTCCTCTTTGACAGGCAGTTCTATGGGCTTTGGTTCTTCTTCCTGAAAACAAATGAAACAAGATGGTTAACATAAATCAAGAGTAAAAACCTGTCAGTAGAAGACTATGAGAACTTCAAAATGAATCAATCTTTCAGAAACTTCATTCCCCCACTATTCTCCTCTAGCAAGTTAGCATTTAAGTCTTCTAGTGATTGATGTTAAGCAATGTGGCCAAGGTAGTGGCACATTGCCAGACCAGTCACTAACCTTACTCTCTCCAACTCACCTCTGTTTCATCTCCCAGTACATCTTCTTCATTTGCCTCTTCTTCAGCTAAAGAATATTAAAATATTCAGGTCAAATCCTGCTGCATAACCATATTGATCATTGTACTCAGGCTAAAATTACAATCATTTTGCTTTTCCACAATAAAATTCAATAATAAAGACAGAACTAATGTTCATAAAATTTGCTCCACATGGAGGAAATAAAAGTTTTCTCTTCCTAATGTTAATATAAAGTTGAACTCCAGATGCACTGAAGAACTAAATTGATGAGGTCAAGTTTAAACATTAAGATAATGTGTGAGAATACCTTTAAGATTTAGTGGTGGGGGAAGATTTCTTAAAACAAAACCCAGAGGTAAAAGCGGTATGAGAAAAATTTCAAATTTTTCAAAACTAAGGAAAAACAGTTCCGGTCAAGATGCAGGTGGAGCTGGAGATACTATGCCTCCTCGCACAACCAAAATTAAGGACAACAAAGATTTAGAAATAAGAAAACAACCAGAACTGATAGAAAAAACTGAACAGTACAAAGTCCGACAACCATTCACCCAGAATGGTAAGAGGGGCGGAGTCACGGCAGGAAAAAGTGGAGGTTGGTGGACCCAGGTGCATAGGCAGCAGCTAGCGGACCCTGGGCACAGGGTGGCAACGCCAGACCCAGTGAGGCCATGCAAGGCAGCTGGCTGACCAGGCGGACACACGTTTGCGCACAGATAATCCAGGCGAAAACGGGGAGCGAGACAGAACTCACAACCCAGGGCCCCAGCACTGGAAAACAAAACCTAAAAACACCAATTGAAAACACTTGTGGGGGTTGAAGTGCCAGGAGAGACTCCCAGCCTCACAGGAGAGCTTGTTAGAGAGACCAACAGGGTCCTAAAATGTACACAAGCCCACCCATACTGAAATCAACACCAGAAGGGCCCAATTTGCTTGGGGGAAGTGGCGGAAGGGACTGGAATCTGAGAGTGGAGCAAGCACTACTGTTATCTCTTGGACCCCGCCCCCACACACAGTGTCACAACCCAGCAATGATGCTGCCCTACCCTGGGGAATACCCAAGGCTCCACCCCTCACTACATAACAGGTGTGACCAGACCAAAAAAAAGAGGCTCAAATGGGAGAACAGATCAAAGCCCCAGAGCTAATTCATCTAAGCAACGAAGAGATAGCCAACCTATCAGATGCACAGTTCAAAGCACTGGTGATCAGGGTGCTCACAGAGTTGGTTAATTTTGGTCACAAATGAGATGAACAAATGAAGGGTACAATAAGTGAAATGAAGAAAAACGCACAGGGAACCAATAGTGATGGGAGGAAAACTGAGACTCAAATCAATGGAATGGACCAGAAGGAAGAAAAAAACAACCAAACAAAAAACAAGGAAGAAACAAGAATTCAAAAAAATGAGAAAAGGCTTGGGAACCTCCAGGACATCTTTAAACATCCCAACATCCAAATTATAGGGCCAACAGAAGGGGAAGAGGAAGAGCAACAAGTGGAAAACTTATTTGAACAAATAATAAAGGAGAACTTCCCCAACCTGGCAAAGGAAATAGACTTCCAGGAAGTCCAGGAAGCTCAGAGAGTCCCAAAGAAGTTGGACCTGAGGAGGAACACACCAAGACACATCATAAGGACATTAGCCAAGATTAAAATGAAGGAGAGAATCCTAGAAGCAGCAAGAGATAAGGGGACAGTCACCTACAAAGGAGTTCCCATCAGACTGTCAGTGGATTTCTCAAAGGTGACCTTACAGGCAAGAAGGGGCTGGAAAGAAGTATTCCAAGTCATGAAAGTCAAGGCCCTACATCCAAGATTGCTCTATCCAGCAAAGCTGTCATTTAAAATGGAAGGGCAGATGAATCGCTTCTCAGATAAGGTCAAGTTAAAGGAGTTCATCATCACCAAGCCCTTATTATATGAAATGTTAAAGGGACTTATCTCAGAAAAAGAAGATAAAAAATATGACAGTAAAAAGACAGCAAACTCACAGATATTAACAACCACACCTAAAACAAAAGCATACTAAGCAAACAAGTAGAACAGGAGCAGAAACACAGAAATGGAGATCACATGGAGGGTTAGCAACAGGGGAGTGGAAGGGGAAGAGAGGGGGAAAAGGTACAGAGAATAAGTAGCATAGACGGTGGGTAGAAAATAGAGGGCGAGGGCAAGAATAGTGTGGGAAATATAGAAGCTAAAGAACTTATGACACATGGACGTGAACTAAAGGGGGAGAATGTGGGTGGGAGAGGGTGTGGAGGGAAATGATGGGGGAGTAATGGGACAACTATAATAGCATAATCAATAAAATATATTTTAAAAAAAACTAAGGGAAAACACCATGGAAAAAGAAACAAAAGACAAAGAAGATATTAGTGTCTAAACAAGGGAATAGTTACTAGAATATAAAAGGCTTGCAAACTAATAAGTGAATGATGGAAACCCTGAGAGAATAATGAGTAAAGGAGAAACCCAAATAACCATAAACACGAGAAATGTTTAAACTTTTTAATAATTAAAGAAATGTAAATTGAAACAACCTACAGATTAGTAAAAATTAGGTCACTTGACAGGATAGATTTGTGGAGGCAAGACAAGAACCTTCATGCACTCTATAGATTTATAGACCAATCCTGTAAAGCAATTTAGCAGTACTTAGTCATAGTAAGTATACATTTATAAATAGGTACTTACCAGCAATTGAAAGTATAAATCCCAGAAAGACTCTCGCACAGGAATATTAAGGAACATGAAATAGTAGCTCAGGAAACAATACAGATGTCTATCACTGGGTGAAATAAAATGTGGTGGATTCTATACATCATAGAATACTACGCAGGAATTGGAATGAATAGACTAGTTGACAACACAGGCACAGGACATACAAATACATCTTTAAAAATCAAACAAACAAAAAAACACAGCCTGGCTGGCGTGGCTCAGTGGATTGAGTGCCAGCCTGCAAACCAAAGGGTTGCTGGTTCTATTCCCAGGCAGGGCACATGCCTGGGTTGTGGGCCAGGTCCCTGGTCAGGGGCATGAGAGGCAACCATGCATTGATGTTTCCCTCTCTTTCTCCCTCCTTTACCCCCCTCTATATAAATAAATAAATAGATAAATAAAAATCTTAAAAAAAAAAAACAACCCCACAGTACTTAGAGACAAAGAAATACACATTGAACACATTAAAACAGTTGTTTAAGCGAGATGGGATAAAAGGAATGGGAATAAAAGGGAATAAACAAAAATTGAAGAGGAAACGTATACAACCTGGGATGACAGTATGCCTTAAATAAAGTGGTCTTTTTCTTTTTAACTTTTTCCTTAAATCCTCCCGAGTATATGTTTATTGATTTTAGAGAGAGGAAGGGAGGAGGAGGGAGGGAGGGGAGCTGGAAACATAGATGTGAAGAGAGAAACATTAATTAGTTGCCTCCCATACGTACCCCGAGACTAGGGAAGGAACCTGTAACCTGTACAGGATGACGCTCCAACCAACTAAGCCACCAGGCCCAGGCAATGAAATTGTTTTTAAAAGGCGGAATTAGTCCTGTCTCATTAGGTATGTCTCAATGGACTGAGTGCTGGCCTGCATACCAGAAGGTTGCCAATTCAAACCCAGTCAGGGCACATGCCTAGGTTGCGGGCCAGGTCCCCAGCTGGGGGCATGCGAGAGGCAACCGAATGATGTTTCTTTTACATATCATGTTTCTCTCCCTCTCTTTCTCCCTCCCTTCCCCCTCTATAAATAAATAAACAAACAAACAAACAAACAAACAAAATCTTCCCAAAAAAAGTAAAAAGGTGGAATTAGAGAATGTCAGAACTAGAGGTTACCTAAGTTTATGAATTTCAAGGGTAGAGACACTTGTCACATTTCACAGATCAGAACAGACAAGTGTAAAGAGTAAGCCAGGTAAACAGTGACTGTCCAAAGTTACCTAGTAAATTTCTGGCACAAGAGGAATCAGAATTCTTATCTTCCAATTCTCAGGCTAACAATACTTATTTTACCATACTTCCTTTTAAATAATTTGCTGAAATAAAATTGCAACGTATTAAAGGGAGGGAAGGAGTGCTTCTTTGCATTATGAACACTGTTCTGGATAACCAGTTTTCTTGATGTAGTTAATTAAGAGTTTATGTCACCAAAAATGTAAAGGAAAAGAAGAAATCTTCCATATGGCAGGGCCTAAAAAACAGTACCCTTAGTCATACCACTCTCACTCCACAAAGCACTCACCATGCTCTTCAAGGTAGGCCTGGAGCCTGTTGATGAGATCTTGTTTTATTCCCTTAGTCTCCAAACCACGAGCAAGACATTCCTGCTTTAGTTCAGCAAGCTGAGAAAAAAAGAGTAAAACTTTTCCTTAGTTAATACAATGAACCTGGTGAAAAAAAGAAAAGAGGTATAGCTGACCCTTGAACAATGCAGGGTTAGAGGTGTTGACACCCCATGTAGTCAAATATCCATGTATAACTTCTGAATCCCTCAAAACATAACTACTGCCTTGGCCAGTGTGGCTCAGTTGGTTGGAGTGTTGTCCCGTACACCTGGTTCCCAGTCAGGGTACACATAGGAGACAACAAATTGATGTTTCTCTCTCACATCAATGTTTCTCTTTCTCTCTCAAATTAATAAACATATTAAAAAAAATAACTACTAATAGCCTACTGCTGACTGGAAGCCTTACTGATAAAGTTAATTAACACTTATTTTGCATATTACTATATACTATATTCTTATAGTAAGCTAGAGGAAAGAAAATGTCATTAATAAAATAATAAAATACATTTACAGTACTGCATGTATTTATTGAAAAAAAATCCAAGTATAAGTGGAGCTGAATAGTTCAAACCCATATTATATTGTTCAAGGGTCAACTGTAGTTCTCACAAAAAGAAATAGGAAGTTCAATCTCAAACAACTGCTCTTAATCCCACCAAGCCTCTCGGTCCATGAAGATAGTCTACTTTCTTCTAATATTCAATACGTAAGAGAACTTTTCCAACATATGATGAAGAATAAACGTCCTACTTTAATAAAATTCTGATCTACTTGTGCAACTACTTATTATTACAAATCTTTAGCATTTTTGATAGAAAAAGATTCCCCCCCTAAAATTACTGTACCAGCTAGTGAATGGAAAGAATTAATCTTTAAGTATAAAATCTAATTATTTAAAAGCAGATTCTTCTGTTATTCCAGACCTTTCACTGAAATCTTTCATAAATATGCATTCAAGTCCGACCACTGTAGGATTAGGTAGTGTGTTAGCCAGGGTAATGTCAACAATGAATCAATGAAAAGATCTGTGTCAAAATGGAAAAAATATCTAAATGCATGCCAGAGTTCTGTTGAAGATTTTTTAAATGTGTACTTGACTAAAGATATAACAGGTATGCTTACCAACTCTGAAGACAATAGGAGGAAGAACTGACAGATTACTGACAGAACTAAGCTAAGGGTAAGGGAGGGGGGGCTCTTTAGGGAGAACAATGAGTCAAAAATAAAGATTCAATTTAGAAGGAATAAGATATACCTGTAAAGTACAATAATAATATTCTAAATTTAAATTGTTCTAAAATCAGATGAGCAAGATCTGGCTCAACAGTACTCAAAGGATAAAGACCTCAGGGTTTTAGATGATTGCAAGTGTAGAAGGTTAACAGTATGATTTGCTACCAAGTAATTCTAGGTTATGGCTAACTGAAAAATAGAACATATTAAATGATTTAATAACCTTGCTGGGCTCCAGATTCTCATTTAAGTATAATGATATGCCGATCAAAAGAAAACAAGAAGGAAAGGAAAGCTCCAGAAACCCTATATGCAAATCAGTGCACAAATGTCATAGATGTTTTGCCCTGAAAGATTTTACTTGTTTTGAAGTATAGATTATAGGCCAACCAGTAGAAGTATGAAAGCAGATTCCTCTAGAAGAATGAACTTTACAACTAAGAATATGCTGGGCATCTCTAGGTTCTCAACCAAGGGAGAATTTGAAAATGGAGAGAGCAGCTTTTCTCCCTCCTTACAATAACTAGTTGGGTGGAATATTCAGTTGAGCGGGACAAGCAGGCAGGAATAAGACAGGGTGGAGCAAAAGCAGGTTTACAATTGTGAGTATATGAAACACAGAGTTTATGCTTGTACTGTTAATAATTATTGTATTACTTTCCATATGAACAACTGCAGATCTACTTTTGCCCCATCCTATATGTAAAGAATTGACCTACTCAACAGGCCAATAGCACTCTCTATTGAAAACATGGTAGATAATCACCCATTAAAAGCATGGAGTGGCAGGAAAGGGACTCCAACTGAAGAGGACTATGCAGCAGAACGAGGGTCACGCAGGTTTCCCAAGCACCAATTCACTCCTTCAGCTCAAATGCCTGGAACCACTTTGGAGAACCTAGTAGCTGAAGAACAGAAACCCTTCCAGGCTGACAATGACCTTCTGGGTGCACTCATAGGGTGGGGAAAACGACAACATACTGTACAAACTGACTACAGCACTGTGGGCACTGTGTCTTGGAGGCATCACCTATAGCCTTTACTGACCTTGGGCTTCCTTCCCCCACAAGAAGTGAGACCAAGAAGCCTGCAGACCTGAAGAACTTAAACAAGCACCAATACATGTGCTGGCTTCTTCAGGGGGGTTGGGGTGGCGAGAGGAGTGTGTGGAGTGACTGCATAGCCTAACATGGCCTCTGAAGCCAGACTACCTGGGTTTAAATTCCAGCTTTACCACTAACAGCTGTGTAAACTTAACTTTTCTGTGCCTCAGTTTCTCATGAAATGGGGATAAGACAACAGTACCTTTACCAAAGAGTTGTTATGAAGATTAAATCAGTAAACATTTATAAAGCATTTATTGTAGAATAGTGCTTGGCACCTGGTAAGCACTTTGAAGTGTTAGAAAAGAGACAATGGTCACTGCCTGGCTCTAGGGTTTTGTCCAGGAGGAAGCTTGTCCTGCTCACCCTGATGCAAGACACTTCAGTTTCTCCCCTTGTGCCACTGGTGCCCCTTCCAGCTGCTGCTCTGGTACTGGAGCCCAGAGAGAGTTAGTCTATGGAAGTCCTAATTCCGTTTTGGGCCCTTTAAAAGGAGACACATGAGAATCACATAGTTTCTTCCACCACCTCAAACCCCACTGGTTTTTGCAGCCAGAAGTTATGGGGACTTATCTTCCTGACAATGTAACCCTGAGCTGGGTGCTCTGGTTTGGGGCTGGGATTCCCAAGGTAAACCTCCCAATTTTTATCCACTACATGTAGGTGAGACTGCCAGTTCTACATCTCCACCTCTCCTACCCATCTGGATGAATGTGACTTCTTTAATTCCTTGGCTGTTGGACTTCCACACAGCTCGATTTTCTTCTGATTCTGGGCGATAGCTGTTTTGTATTTTATTTGTAATTTTTGCTACGGTTGTGCAAGGAGACAAGCCATGTTTACCTACATCTCTATCTTGACCAGAAGTCCTAACACTTTAAATATATCATTTTGTGTGTGTGTATTCAGGTGGTGTTGGTTGGCTGTCTGCAAAGCAATATAGCATCTTTATTTTCTGTAACTCTTAATCTTTCTCAGAAGCTCAATTCCTCACCCCCACCCCGTTTAAGTAACATTTTTGGTAAATATGCAACTCAAACTCCACTTTCTAATAAGAAAGTTGTTTCCGCCCTTCTCCTTCCTTCCCCAAAATTGTCCGGAGGCAAAGTTTACAAAAACTTCCAGATGAAACAGAAATGTACAGTCAGAGATGATTTTTGCATAGGGAGCTGATCTGATACAGACTCAGAGCAGATGGAATGGTACAACTGGTTGTTTACATGTGTAGCATTCATCACTGCTGACCACTGACCTTACTGTTACCTTTGGTCACTGAAATCTCAGCCCCCCACTGGCTCCCAGTTCCTAACCTCAAGTCTCTGGTTCATTCAACAGTCTTCTCAGCACTCCCTTGCCCCACCCCATCCCCTCACTGGTCAAATAAAAATGTTACATGTGGTTTTTACATACAATATTACTTTAGTTATTATATGGTGGGTTCTGCTCATATAATAGGACATAAATTTCAAAAGGAATACAGATGAGTAAAAACACAGAACAGCTGAAAATGCAATAATTTCTTCTAGCACATTTAACTTGGGTACAATTATGATAATAGTAAAACAAAAATCTCTTAAAGACTCAAATAATAACTTATAATATCAAATCTTACCCATTTCAATATGCATCTGACTTTAAAATATTTTAAAAGAGCGTATTTAAAAAGCAAGTTATATTGAGCCCTGGCTGGTATGGCTCAGTGGATTGAGCACTGGCCTGTGAATCAAACAGTCACCGGTTCAATTCCCAGTCAGAGCACATGCCTGGGCTGCAGGCCAGGTCTCCAGTTGGGGGCATGCAAGAGGCAATGTTTCTCTCCCTTTCTCTCTCTAAAAAGTAAATAAATAATTTTAAAAAATAATTAAAAAATAAAAAACAAGTTATATTGAGTGAGTTGTATAGTGTGTGAATTATATCTCAATAAGATTATATTAAAAGACCAAGTTATAGAACACTATACATCATACTAACTTTAATGTCATTGTAAAAAAAAATGCACATGCACATGCACACGCACCCCCCTCACTGTAAGTAATATATATACACACAAGATGCCTGGACAAGAGCAGGTAAGTTAACACTGGGAGAAGCAGCTTGTTAAGGGCAAGTGTAGGAAGAAAATTCTTTACCATATACACTTCTGTACCTTTAGAATCGTGAACTTGTACATGAATGACCTACTCAAAAGTTAATTTCTAAAATTTTATTTTCCAGTACCAGTAAGGCATTTTCCAGTCTATCTATTCAACCTACAGAGAAAAGACCAATTGATGGACTACATAATACAGTTAACATTAACCATTTACTTCCCTGTGATTTCTTCTGTTTACTAGTCTTGAATTTTGATTCAAAGCTTTTTCATCTGTTATCTCTGGATATGGTTTGTAAACTCTTTGAGGGCAGAGACATTTCATATTATTTATAACATTTCACACAACAAACTCAAATTTATTTTTAAGTACTAATATATGCCAAAGTTTGAAAGTTATTTCCTCATTTAATCCTGAAAACAAACCTAAGTATTATGATCCCATTTTATAAGTTAAGAAAATGAGGCTTAAAGAGATTCAATAATCTGCTTAAAAATCATAAGCTAGAAAATAGTGGAGCCAATATGCAGGCTCAAGTCTCTCTGATTTAAGCCCAACCTTATCTACCAAGATGCCAAAAACTGCTCTCACGTGCACACTCTATCTAACTCTCTATTTCCCTCTTAACCTCTTCTCCTCAGTCTCCTTGCTAGCTCACTAGCTCTTCTCCTACTCAACCCTGTAAATTCAAAATTTACTAAGATTCCTTCTTTGGCCTTCTCATTCCACTTGTATAAAAGGCTTTTCACTTCCCAGAATCAAATCACTGGCAAATCAGCTCTAACTTCAAAATGTATTTAGAATCTAATCCCTTCTGGTCTTTTTTTCATCCAGATTCTTATAAAAATTCTGCAGCCCTTGCACCTTATTACATTATAGTATATTCTTAACAGAGCAGTCAAAGTGATCTTTTGAAAATTTAAGTCAGAACAGGTCATTCCTCTATTCAAGACAGAGTCCTAACAGTCACCTATACGGCCTTCTTTATAATGTTTTGCATACTGTTCCCTCCTTGACCTCCTTCAAGTCTCTGCTTAAACATCACCTCAATTAAGGCCTTCCCTAGTCGTCATATTTTAAATTGTAATACCCTTCTTCCCACTGTACTCCCTATCCTGCTTTCCTGTTTTTCTGTACAGACCTTATCACTATTTGACATACCATAAATTTTACTTTATTGTGCCTTCCCCCAGTAAAACATAAGCTCCACAACAGCAAAAATTTTGTCTGCTTTGTTCATTGCTGTATCTCCAGCACCTATGTTAGTGGGAACATGGTAGGCACTGTATAAATATTGTTTTCAGTAAGTCCCAAACCTTTATTATTATCAGTTCTCAACTCTTCAGCAGGAGACCCACATTTCCAACTGACTACCAGATATCTCCAAGTGTATGTCTTAAAGACACTTAAAGCCCAAAACTGAACTTACCTTCTCCACTGCACAAAATTGGCTTCTTCTCTTCCTCCCAACCTAGACTAAAGGTATCACTACTCGAACTTGGAGTCATCTTTCATTACACCCACATCTAACTGATCTGTAAATACTTACAATTCTATATCCCAAATTTTTTTTAAAGTCATTCCTTTCAAAGTAGCCACTACCTTACTTCAAGTCTAAGTTTATTCACTTGGTAACTAGTTATTGAGTACCCCCTGCATGTCAAGAATTATTTTAGATACAGAAAAACAATCATAAGCGAAACAGAATTCTTGCCCACAGGAAGCTTACAACCTAGGGAAACAAGGCAATCAATGATCATGTTCATAATACTTAACTGATATATTTTTTTAAACGTAGAGTCCTATGAAGGCATTTAAAAAGTGGTCTGACCATGTGAATAGGGAAAATCTATCCTACCTAAGGGTTCTTTGGGTAGGTGATTGACATCTGAAGGACAACTAGCAGTTAATTAGATGAAGACGTAGGGAATGGGGGTGGCAGGAGCACTGCAGCCAAAAGCATGTTGTAAGCCTATAAGATTGTCCAACCTGCAGCCATCGGGCCACACTTGTCCCAGGATGGCTATGAATGTGGCCCACCACAAAATTGTAAATTTACTTAAAACATTATGAGATTTTTTGTGATTACATGTCACAATGTACTTAACATATAGCCCAAGGCAACTTTTCTTCTTCCAATGTGGCCCAGAGATGCCAAAAGGTTGGACACCCCTGTAAGGGTTCTGACTTCTGAGGCAAGTAGCGCACAACAATTAAGAACATGAATTTTGGAGACAGACTGCCTGGATATGATCCACCACTCATTAGTTGTGGGACCTAGGGCAAGTTACTCAGTTAATCTCTCGGGGCTTCTGTTTTTTTCTCCTGTTAAAGGCATTTACTTTCCAGGGATAATAAAGGCATTTACTTTGCACAGTTATCTTGAGAATTAAATGAATTAATGTACGTAAATAGGTTTGACGAGTGCTTGCCACACAGTAAATGCTATGTGTTAGCAATTAATGAACACATTTACACTAAGGAATGAGATAAAATAAAGCCAATATGGTTGGAGTGTGAGAAACTAGGCTGGAGAGACTGGCAGGTATAAAGTCAGGTTTTAAGCAGGAAGTGAATAGTATAATAAAAATATAACTGGTGAAATCTCTCCCTCTCCAGATCCCATCCATCATATGGCCAAAGAACACACATGGATCATCACATCAGCTCCTCCTTTCAAATTTCCAAAGGCTCCCCCCTCTCTGTGTACATGACAAAAACCAAATGCCATACAAAACTTAAAAGGCCCTTCTCAATTTCACTCTAATCTACCATTAGTCACACAATTCACCTAGTTTCTTTTACAAAAGGTCTTCAATCACCTACATATATGCACTTTATACTTCAAAATTACATGTCTCACTGTTTTTCAACACTCTCGGACTAGTACACGCTTCCCATTTTCTCCTCTACAATAGTCCCTTTTCTCACCATTGATTGGAAATCTGGTACTAATACAGTTCAAAGCTTTTTCACCCACAATCCAGTGTTAGAATGACAACATTTCTACAAAATCTTGAGAACTCTGCAGTTGATGTGGACTTCTCAATTCAGATATTCTTCCTTCCTGCTTCAAAGCTTATTCCTTGTCTCTGAGATCCCATTCTAAAAGCCCAAAATTTCTTTATAAAAAATGGAAAGGCTTTTTTAAAAAAGAGATAAAAACCTGAAATCAACCCAAGTTTATTCCATCAAGATCAACAGTGGAACCAAACATTAGCTGTCCTGGAAGTCAGAATTAAAGGCATGGATTCTTAACCAGAGGTCCAAGGACTCCTCAGGGCTACACGGTAATTTTATGAAGCCTCTCAAATCGCATGCAAAGTATGTGTACATGCCTTTTTCTGGGGAGAGGGTCCATACCTTTCATCAGAGTTTCAAAGATATCTGTGACCTCCAAAATGTTAAGAAGTGCTCTAGAGAAAAAGCAAAGACAAGCAAAATGTGATTAAAAGAATGTATCCTTTTTAGGCTGTCAGGAGTGCCTTATGTTCTCTTAG
This sequence comes from Anoura caudifer, assembly GCA_004027475.1. Taxonomy (NCBI): domain Eukaryota; kingdom Metazoa; phylum Chordata; class Mammalia; order Chiroptera; family Phyllostomidae; genus Anoura; species Anoura caudifer. The sequence continues at coordinate 203,376 of PVKU01002608.1, read as the reverse complement.
ACTATGACACTAGAAATCAGGTCAGAGGACACCATCCAATCAAAATAAAATTTAATATATTCCAAACAAATAGATCTTTTATGGAAGGAGGAACTCCATAAACCAACACAAAATCCATACAGGTTAAGTCCTTACAGGCTGGTGCCTTACTACAGGAGTTTCAAAAATGGTACTAACAGGAAGACAATATTTGATTTTCTAATCATATTTCCTTTTTATCACATTCATTCAAAAATTCCTTTTCTGTGTATGTTCTGTGACATACATAACAGTAGGGTAGCATGTAATTTACATAAGTATATATGTAATGGAAGTGGTTGGCCAGTTTCTTTACTTTTGGTAATAGACCACTGATATAATCCACCCATTTCAGTACCACCAAGTTAACAAAAGTCCAGAATGACACAAAAACGCCCTAGTACAGATTAGAATCCAAGAGTAAGAAATCCATCAGCTTTCACAAAAAAAATCTAATTGATGTCAACTAAAAAGTAACTAAAAGAATCTCTCCCTACATTACTCTACTTACTTGTTTTGTTTTTAAGCTCAGCAAGCTTTAAAGGGTCAGTTTGCAACTTCAGCAAAATCAGCATGGTTTGTCCAAGGTTTCCAGGATGATGTGATCAAAACATTTAACGGGAAAACTACTTGTGAAACCACAAATGGACAAGGTATTCTCATAATTCACCCTAAAAGAAACTATTCTTTTTTTCCAGAAAAAAAAAAAAAATAATCTAAATGTGAGAAAGCTATGAAGGTTCCCTAGACACGACTTAAAACAGGTGATTGAGAGTGTCACCCAGTGGTGATACCAAGAGATGCAGGGTACACACGTGATATGATATGGGGACAGAGATAACTCTAACCTTGAAAATGTTTTTAAAATATCACAGCTACAACTCAATTGTCCGTATTGCTGGGAGGGAGTAGGAGGCGGGGATGGGGGGTGGGGGAGGAGCCTGGCCGGCAGAGAACCCTGTGAGAGAACTTGAAAAACTTTTAAATCCGAGCTATCTGTGCCTTCAGTAATTCTAAAAGGCTCCTTAAACCCCAAGTGCCCATGGGGAGACCTATATTCTGAGGCCCCTCCTCAAGTTTCAAAGTCACCCCCTGGGGGCGTAACCCCATCTTAAAAAAAAAGGAGGTGAGTGGAAATATTTTCTGAATTATGTTTGAGACCTAGATAGACAGAAATACACAAAGATGCCAACCTCTGCTAAAGGGAATCTCAGCTCGGGATAACATATAGGAAAGCATCAACCCAGGGAAGGAAAAGGGGTGCTGGGTCCGGCATGGGGCAGAGAGGAGGGAACCACTGACGTAATGCATCTGACGAAAAACAAGGAGAGAACAGGTTGAAGGCACTTACACAACCCGGTGGAAGTGACGGACGATACAACGATGAAGAAAAGAGCAAAAATAACAAGTACAGATACAATAAAACCGTGAGGAGCATGAGAAATTAGGACAGGCGTAGTGAGGAGGAAGGAAGACACAAAAGAACTAGAAGGAGCCGGTAAGAAGTGGAAAAGCCTACAAGGAGAACACGTAGGAAAAGCAACAAGCCACTCCGCAGAATTCAGTCCTCAGAAAAGTTCAAGCCAGCCCTTTCCCCCGTTCACAGTACCTTCAGTTTATGGAGCTCTACCGTCTCCGCCGCCATCTTGTTACCCCTCTACTCCACAAGGTCCCCTCCCGCCGCCTCCGCTTCCAGGAGCTCCCGCCTAGGAGCAGACAACCAAGGCCAACCAATCACTGCCACTCTTACTAGCACCTCATACATTCACTCTTCCCATTAGTCAATAGCTTGCGTCCCTCTCACTCCTTTAGGCAGCTATCCCCACCTCTCTCAAAAGGTGGAGCAGGGAGCGGGGCGGGTTCTGCACCTTCCGAACGACGGAAAGGGCAACCAATTGTGCGTCTCCACTGCAGACTGCCAGCCAATGGGTGGCGCCAGCGCTAATTCTGTTCCACCAATAGGGAGACTGCAGACAGCGAGGGTGGCTGCTTCCTGGAGACCACGGGTGTTGAAGCGAACGCTGCGCCCGTAGCCGACCGGCTTGTTAAGTTTGCAGGTAGGGGCTTCCGAGAGACTGGAAAGGGGTGCTGAAGGAAAAAATGGTGGGAGGCGAAAGGGGAGGCGGTTGGTGAGGGGCGGCGAGTTAAACAGTGAGAGAAGAGCGCTGAGGAGAGCCGATTTACGAAGAGCATGGGGCAGACTCAGGATTTCGGTAGAGAAGGGCGGGCAAGAACTGCTTCCTAACTAGACATGATCAACTTTGACTAGCACGATGTTAAGGAGCCAAGTTTAGACGAAATGAGCCGCCCCTAGATTCGGGCTTGGACTCCATCGGGAGGCGCTCAACTCAAGTTCCTTCGTAGTTCAACCCAAAACTCTGGGCAAATTCTTTCAATGCCCACGCTTGAGAGGAGGGATTGGGATGTTGACTGTTTACATGCTAAGGGGATGAGAGGCAGAACGGGCAAGCCCCAGATTAAAGGTGGGGATTGGAAGTAACCTTATCCCCTCACTTCTCCTTAGTGAATGAATCCTTGTTTCCCATGACCCTCTTCTGGAATGCTGGGTGTACGTAGTAACTTCTTCATGCTTCCTCATTAACTTCTTCAGGGAAAAAGTGAGACACTTCTGTTTCCCTTACTCCTTGAAGCGGGTGCCCGACGCCTAGACTCACTCCTGCAAGTTACAGCTGAAGTGTAAGAATCAGAGTGTCAGATTACCAGGTCCCTAAGACGTAGAGTGGGCTCTTCTGACCTTCCCCCCACCCCTCTTCAGTTTTTCCTTTGTGCATGATGGGGATGTGCTTTCATTCCCAATAGAATTCAGGAGATTTGAGCTATTCAGGAGGCAGTTGTTGGGAGAAAAAAATCAAAGGGGTTGAGAGGAAATTGAGGTAGACTCCTGCCTGATCCCTCACTGTGGTAGGATGAATGTGGGGGTGGCACACAGCGAAGTAAACCCCAACACTCGAGTGATGAATAGCCGGGGCATCTGGCTGGCCTACATCATCTTGGTAGGACTGCTGCATATGGTTCTACTCAGCATCCCCTTCTTCAGCATTCCTGTCGTCTGGACCCTGACTAATGTCATCCATAATTTGGTGAGCATTAAACCACACCCTATACCCACCTGAGACCTTTCCCTGACCAACAAAATAAAATCCCCAAATATTTGGGGATATTCATCTTCCTTTGAGGATCTTAGTTCTTAGGCTAAAGAACTACATTCTACCCCTTCAAACTGCTCTCTTCTCTCCTCCCAGGCTATGTATGTCTTCCTACATATGGTGAAAGGGACACCCTTTGAGACCCCTGACCAAGGAAAGGCTCGGCTACTGACACACTGGGAACAGATGGACTATGGGCTCCAATTTACCTCCTCCCGAAAATTCCTCAACATCTCTCCTATTGTACTGTGAGTCCCCGGGGAGATATGGTGAATACTCCAAGAGCCAGGTACAAATGCTTACAGGGAAGCTCTAGAAATGTAGAAAGCAATAATCAAGTATTCTTCGCTTCCTCCTTGGTAGTAGGAGAATGGAGAAGGGAACTGAGAAAACCAAGTAAAACCGAATGATTTTACATTTCCAAAAGATGTGAATAAATCAAAGCAAAACTGATGTAAATCTGTGAAAACTTTGTGGGGAATGGAAGCAAAGAGAACTTAAGTCATACGGTTGAAACTGCTTCAGCTGTCATTTGCCATATGTCTTTAACAATTAAACATACTAACTATAACAAATCTCCAGTTAGAGGTGCTGATTATCTCCCCGATCCCTAGGATACTTTCAGATATCCTAGGACTGGTCATTTAAAATATAAGAGAAAGTCACTGGGAAGGCATGAATATGGATAGGGAAGGCCAATTTCACTCACCCTATTTGTTTTCTCCCCAGCTACCTCCTAGCCAGCTTCTATACCAAGTATGATGCTGCTCACTTCTTCATCAACACAGCCTCATTGCTCAGTGTACTGCTGCCTAAGTTGCCCCAGTTCCATGGGGTTCGTCTCTTTGGCATCAATAAATACTGAAGGATGTGGCTGGGGACGGCGTTGGAACAAAAGGCTGTAACATCTTTCTCTTCTCCGTACTGTCTTCTGTATCTTGAAAGTTTGAGAACTATACAACCATTCCCAAACTCCCAGGAAGAGAGCAGAACGGAAAATGTGGTTCCCTGGGCCTAGCCCTGCTAGGAGTAGGTTTGAGTCAGGAAAGGCAGGTGAGGTAAGGGACTAAAACAACTCTCCTCCATAGGAGGCCATGTTTGGGCAGCTTGTTTGGTGATTAAGTATTTCCATATCTTCCTTTATACTTACTTTATAAGTATTTTCCTTATAATAAAGGTATTTTTGTTTTTGTTTTTTCAGATATGGCTACTATGTGGTCAGCACGGAAGAGTAGGGAGATGTCCTTGCAAGGCAGGGGAAGAAAGATAGAACAGTGACTTACTGCACAAATCTTAAGTGTTTTTTATCCCGTTCCTTCGTTTAGTAGGAGGTGCCCTTCACTCTCAGCTAACACTTAGAGAAAGGATTCTCAAATGAGAAAAAGGATACCAGCTCTTATAAGAGCAAAAAAGAGAGGGAAGAAATGTGTTGCCAGTTATATATTTATAGAAAGATAATTCCCTGGCTTTAAATAGATATGTACATACAAATATGAACAAACTTAAAAAAATACAAACCCTTGGATCATAAGGAGGCTGCCAGGAGCCCCTTTAATCCTTCTCCCTCACCCAAGGGCAGAGGGCATAAATTTGATTTTTAAAAATTATTAGTTTTGGCCATCCCTGCAGCAACAAGCATAAATTGGGACAGTTACCCACAAGATGAAAGAAAAAATTCAGAGTTCCCACTCACTGAACTCTATGTATCTCCTATAATTAGGGTTACATATTTTCTTGTCCTGTCTCTTAACTAGTATATTGGGCTAAAGGGTGGGGGGGGGGGGTCCCTCCTGAAATGGG